>VDFB02393156.1:0-66287 GCA_007258455.2 Sequoia sempervirens | reverse complement strand
CCAAGAATCACCATCCGAGAACGGTGTCCGATGCTGCTTGCTAGCTTGACAGGCTCCGCAAACTCCATGATTTTGAGTTTGGATCTTAGGTAGACTAGCAACCAAACCCTCCCGAGACAGTTGAGAGAGATAGTGCACATTCAAGTGCCCATAACACTGATGCCAAAGTTTGCTGATGGTTGTACTCTATGCAGCCAAAGCGTGCTCCTGAGAATCACCAGAATCAGCAAGTTTGTACAGACCGTGATCCTCAAGTCCCATAGCAATTGTTGTACGAGTCTCCCTATCAATGATGCTGCAAGTGGATGAACTGAAAACAACATCCAACTGGGGAGAATGCTGCATGATTTGACTGACCTAGAGGAGATTATGTTCCATGTTGGGAACATAGTAAACATCGAGAAAGAGTAAATTTCTTCCTCCTGAGTGAATCTGCACAGTGCCCTTACCAGCAACTGTGTACTCTTCACCTCCTCCAAGAATGACTGAATCAGAGAATGGTTCGAATTTTGTGAACCAATCCCGACGATGAGTAAAATGCCGCGATGCCCCTGAATCGATATACCAGGCAGAAGAATGTACCGGATCTGCAGTTCTCTTGGCTATAAACTTATACAATGCAGACTCTTTCTACTCAGTGTGCTCGGAGACATGTGTCTTTTGTTGAGACCCTCCCTGCTTCTTTTGTTCAGAAGCCAATCGAATGCGACAATCAGCATTTATGTGACCATATTTATGGCAATAATTGCATTGAACGTTCTTTTTCTTCTTGCTGTCCTGAGAAGAACCAGAGCCTTTCGGCTAAGAAGTTTGCGCCTTCCCTTTGTTCTTAGCAGAAGATTTGGCAGAAAACGCTTGCTCTGTGGAGGTGGAACTGGAACTGCTTCCAAATTGTTGTCACCATTGATCTTGCTGCAAGAGCTTGTTGCAAAGATCTTCAAATTTGAGATCAACATTGGTGGAGGTGATATTCAACGTCTCGATGAAATGCTCATACGAACATGGGAGACTCTTCAGAGTAATGACCACCATATCTTCTTCCATATTTCAACCAATCGCTTCCAGCTGATCACGAATGTCCTTAATCTTCTTTAGATGTTCCTGTAAGGACATTTTCTCATCCATAATGATGGAAAAAAGCATGTTCTTGAGAAAAAACGCTCTGCTCTTGTCGGAGGTTTCATGAAGGGCCTTCAAATGATCCCAGATTTCCGTAGCAGTTTTGCCAGACGGTACCTGAGGTAGCTGCTCATCTGTGACTGAGAGTTTGATGAGCATGACGGCTTCCCGGTTGCGTTCATCCCATTTGTCTTGGTCCTTTCTGGCTACAACGGGATGGGTTGAGTTCCCCAAAACAACCTGATCGAGACACCGATATTCAAAGATTGTAAGCATTCGCTGCTTCCGGGTGTTGTAATTCTTCCTGTTGAACTTCTGGCTGGTTTCGAGCTTTATGTTCGTCAGAGATGCCATCACGTACCTCGCGGTCAAACTAGTGATGACAAAATAATGAATAGAAAACAAAAACAGGTTCTGGAAAACAAATTCCAAGGCAAAAAATTGAAACCCTAGCACGGATTTCAAGGTTTTACTGAGAACCCAGAAAATATTAATAAAAACCCAGAAGGATTTATTAGGAATACCCAGAAAATTTTGATGGCACAAATTTTTGAGGCACGAAAAATGAGGTACCCAAAAAAAACGAACGACAACCCAGTTGAAATCTGTAAAAAGCCACCAAGAATTTGAAAGCAAATTTTTTTTCTGACCTGAAATAAAGGAGATTTTGAAAAAACCCTAGTCGCTCAAATTTTCTTCAGAAAATATAGAAAAATCGCTTCAAGATTCCTCAAATCGCAGCAAAAGAGTGACTGCAAATGACGTCTTCAGAAAGCCAAGGGTAATGAAGTAGGAGATCGTCAGAAATCGCGTCCAAGAACAAGTAAAAACGCATCCAATAAGCCCAAAAATTGTGAGCATAAGAAACGCGGCTCCAGATGCAGAGAAAAAAAAAGGCGACCAGAAAGTTTCGAAGTTGCGCGCAAAAGGAGAATGCAAATCGCAGCTCACAGAAGGTAAAAAGACACGCCCAAATGCCATGAAAAAATGTGGCCTGAGAAGAGAAAAACGCGTATGCAAGTCGCGCAGGCAACAAAAAAGGTCGCGTGGACAAGACTGAAGGTCGCGCGACCAGTAATAAACACGCGATTTCAGACAAGGAAAACACACAGGTAGGGCAAGAAAGGGAGCCACAAATTTTCTTCAGGAAAAGAGACGCGATTTTTAGAATGACGCCCAAAAACCCTAGAGACAAAAAAACTTCGAATTAAGGCTGCAGACAGGCCCACACATTTTTTAGGGTTTTTTTTGTTCCTAAAGCTCTGATACCATGTGAATGGTTGAGAAAATAAAATCATTCTAACATTATCATGAAGAAAGTTACATAATAAAGGGGTTCAAATAATACTGTAGATATTAACTATATCTACCTACCTACTAGTTACTATAGAAACAATAATAGCTAAACAAACTAAACAAAATTGACCATTAACAATATAAATATAATATTCTAACAAAGTTATAGCATGAATACATAAGAATTTATGAACATGAATAAAGAAATCAACCTATAAGTGAAATATGTAGCAAATATCAAAATATCAGAATGAAGGGATAAATAAACTTATCTTTATTGAATTTTGATACAACTCTTTCTTCCATCTTTTACTCCTCTTGAGAGTGCTAAACTCAGCACAACAAAAGACAATCTAGACAACTACGAATTTCTTGAATGCATTATTCAGTTAGCATGTAGAACCAACCCTCTCCAAGAGTCAAGGCTCTATCACAGTTCATGCGTTAGAGAATGATATCGATGTGACCAACTAATCACCATCGAAATTGCAATTCTCTGAGTGACACTCAAAATTTTTTCACAACAAGCATGAACATCTCACAATGAATAAATAAAAAAGGTGTCTCCAAAGGATCTTGACCCAGAGATCACTATTCAAGAGGAACATCCGAAACAAATAAACAATGTCAGATCTGCACAACTTAGCAGATTGAATTTCAGCTCAAAAATAATTTCAAGGGTACAAACAAAAATACTTATCTCTTTAAATTATTTGGTTGCAGCCATTTTGCAACTCGATCTCAAACAACAACTCAATTTGTCAACAGTTGAGCTCTTGACTGCAAGGTCATAAAGACCATTTATGTCCATCATGACGAGTTATTCTGTAATGACCCCTGCCTGGACTTATACTTTAAACTTGGCTTTTTATTGCTGATATTCCAGCAGGTCCTTCTCCATAGTCCTCCAGATTAAGCTAGATCACGTCATCACTGAACTTTGCCAATAAGACGAATTTGCCAGATAACATGTTCTTCATTCACCCTCTTTAAGCAAACACCCAGGCAACACTCGACATGACAATATCATTCATTTCCTTAATGAATCAATACGTGGCAATAGTAGTGAGTCACACATGAATACTTCCAAACCTTCAAAGAAAACATATGCTTATAAGTAAGCCCAACTTCAAGGCGTTAACCAAAATCATGAATATTGGCCGACTAGAGAACAGAGTAACGACGACAACCATAGAATTTGTTGGCAGAGTAGAATACAGAATGTCCGCATATGAGAAGAGTTCGTCCGAAGTAATAAGAAATATGATGCCCGATATTTGACTGAGGCGTAAATCTTTGGCAAGTATTAACTATTCTTTGACGAAAATGCATCCAAATATGAGATTTGCACATTACCTTCGGAAATCTCGACCACTAAAGCAAACAACTATAATATTTGCGATATCACCATACAAGGGGCCCGATTAATTGGTAGTTCCGGCACTGGCATAAATAATCTTGCGTCATATGAAATGAACACTTCTCATATTCTCAATATTGGAATCCCAACGAAAGATCATATAGACGATTTGACTGTGTATAAGATCTTCTGTCTGGAATATGAGAAACATAAAGTTTCGCCCCATCTAAATGTGTGCCAATTCCTCCTTGGTATTTAAGGTCGATTAGAGACATATATCCGACATCGGACTTTGACTCGCAACCTTCCTTGTTGGCTTGATTGATTCACATAGAAGCTCTCTCTGAAGATTCCGCAAAGACCTTCACATTTCTAATAATTCTCCAACAACTGTATGGCAACTGAAACGTTACATCACATTGACTTGCATAGTACACCTGAAGTGAATATTCAAATGTAAATTTCCTCGAAATGATGACTCTAAAGAAATAGAGTCGCACGACTCACGAGAAATGGCCTTCACATCAAAATCACAATCAAACTTTTGTGATCTGAGGAGATGACTGAAACAGAATCATAATCTCCAGATGAGGATTTCATCTCACATGGAGGACAATCTAGCAGAGGTTTCCGACTCCATCCCGTCAACCAGATTGTGAATTCAATTCCGAGATTGTGCTTAAACAAATCTGATCAGATCTTGCATAAACCCGCTCTGATACCATGTTAGATTTATGATCAGATGTAAAGCGCAAATATTTAACTCAAAATCAGACACAATAACACAACATATACTATGGGAAAACCCTCCACTTGAGGGAGAAAAACCCAGCAACAAAGATCTCACTTATATATATATATATATATATATATATATATATATATATATAAGATGGCAACAAATCTCTTTACAATGAGGCCACACTCAAGGCCTAAATTCTGCACCAACTCAAGATACAATCACAAACAATAATCTGCACTTCCTTGTTCTTCAAATCTGCCCTTGAAGAATTCACACTATTCTTCTTGAAGAATTTGCACTTGTGTGAAGGAAAGACTTGAACTTGCTTGATGATCAAATGGAGTGAAATGACCTTCTATATATACATATTGATAGAGAGATTGCACCTCCTCAAGGGCTAGGTCGGCCATTATAATTAAATATAAATACAATTAATAAATGCAAATACAAGGAAGGTCAACCAAGATGGAAATTACATTGTTGCCATGTGAAGCGGCTCTTCACATTAATTATCACAAATAAATGAATAGCCGTTAGGCTATATGAATTTATGTGTTCACTCGTGGCTGGAAGAATGAGCCTGAAGCTGCTATAACATCAACAAATGTCACAACTTCTATATTCATCATAGGTTTTGTGTAATAGCCTAATTGATCTACAATTGAAAAAAAAAAAAAAAAAAACAGTTAACTAGCTTTCAGCTGTTTACAACTAACTTAATTTTAAAACTAGGGTTTTCAACTAGTTTATAAGATGTAACTAACTTCTAAATTTAATTGATGTCAGCTGAAAAAGAACTTCTAACCGTTCACAATAATTCATATCAGAAAAACTGTCAAACTAGGGTTTTCTTTTAGGCACAAAATTACTTAATTAATTCAAACTACCCTCAAGAATTCAACATTTTAATGGAATGAAAATAATTGGCTAACTATATTTGCTAATTCATCAATGAACATTTTCATAAATATACAACTGCATAATAGTAAATAAACTTGAAAAATTGACAAGCAATACCTGGAAATAAGCATGAAAGAGTTTGTTATCTGATATCATCTTCAAGCAAAAATTCTTAAGCTACTTTATCATTGGGGAAAAGGGATTATCATCAGGGGCTTTACCGCCCAACCAAGACCTACTGGTCTCCCGTGTTCTTCGACTGAAGAAACCCGACCCTTCTCGAGGGCAATCAACAAGGATCAAATGTCATCATCTCTCTAAGCTTGGTGTCCATTCACCTATATTGCCGGTTGATCCCTCCTCTGTAGGTTCCTCCTATCCAGAAGGATCATTCTGAAACATGGTAGCTGACTTTTGCCTAACTGGCATCTACCTTGGCCAAGGATTTTTAATTGTTTCTGGCACTACTGTGCTGATGCCTCCAGCACTACTGTGGCAACATCTCTAGCACTACTGTGCCGTTAGCATACACCCTTGCTCGACATGACTACTTCCAGATTAGGTTTCTTATATCATGTAACATTATTGAAGTATCAATATTCTCTTGAGTTCATAACCTTAGGATTTATTGTTTAATATTGTGTTTTGAAAATTATCTTAAAGTAAGGTTAATTAGTAATCCTTAAGGAATGACCCGCAAATTAATAAAATTCCCTCCCAAGCCTTAATCATCTAAATGACTGATTAAGGTCACATATCATAAAGGTTTACCCAAAACCCGAATATACAAATAAGATTGGAGTGAATTTGAGTAAGGCTGGGGAAAAATAAAGTATTCGAGATTCCCAAGATGACTCAGCTTAACACAAGTTCAAATGACTGGTAGTTGATTTAAGATCTTTACAGATTGAGAAAAGGAGACCTTGCTGTGAAGTTCAAAAGAAGAGATGAAGTCCTCCTCAGGAATAACTTTTTGTTTCAAGATAATGAGCCTAATTAGCTGTAGAGTATCAAAACTAAGACCCTTATTCCAAACTTAAAACTGAGATAGAGACAAAGGCTACTGTTCAATTCACCTAAACCAGAGATTACGTTTCGCAAAAGGCTAAAGAGGCTGCATCAATAGAGAAACTTCAAGCTGGAAATTAAATGGTTGGCATCAGATGAAAGGAAATAGTGGTTGCTGAATTAAAGAAGATCACAGCTTGAAAATGTGAAAACAGAGCTCAACGATGATAGAAGACTGAGACATGATACCTTAATTTTAAAATTGAAATTATAAAGTTCACAACAGTCTCATACCTATCCCGTCTCTAATTGAAAAGGAACGCTCATAATTTTTAACTGGCAGAGATTTAATAGAAGCTCAAGATATTCAAAATAAACAGATTTTCCTTAGTAAATAAGAAGCTAGGAAATTTCCAACGTGCTTGGTTGTTAAGAGAATTGAAGCTCGAAGATAAGCTTGGAAACTCTTCATTGTATAAAGGTCAACAATCCAGACGTCTTGCCTCCCTTCGTTCAAAGAATGAAGAAACACATCCACAAATTTTCAAAGCTTCCCTAGAAACAGATACTTGAAAGAAGAACAAGCTCCTGCTTCCCAACCAGAGAAAACACCTTCCGGAAGAAATAACTGATTGAGAAACAAGGAAAGAGGAAAACGAAAATATTTTTCAATGGCAAGGCAGATGGAAGAATTATTGATCTTAGATTGATGCCCGATACCCCGACAAGAACGGTGTAAACAAAATTTATTTCCCTTGGCTCAACTGAAAGATGGAGAATTGATACCCTACTTCCCTCCCACAACAAAAATGTAAGAAAAATGATGGCGGAATGACTGACGCGAAAAGGAGAGATCGTCCATAAAAGGGTTGTCCTTCCGAATTCCATTAGTAACTCCCGACTTCTTGCATTCCAGCCGTTCCAGGGAACGGCGGAATGAAAAACCTGACGACAACTCTCCCCCCACGAACTCGACTCAAGAAGCAATAAAATGCTTATCAATTTTTTTTCTTTTATTAATATTAGAACACTTCTTAATCGATAATTGAAACATCTTTAAGATAAGTTTTTTATATTTAATTTCGAATTAATCAATATTTATATTATTAAACCTAGGCCAAAGTCATATCGTTACATTGTCATACACTACCCAGAGTCGATGACAAATAGATCCTTGTCAACTGCGTCCTCTCCCTGATGATAGTCCCTTTTCCCTTCATATGATGTCGATCCTGCTACCACTTGACCAAAGAAAACTAGAGTTAGACCATTCTTGTTGCATATTTTCATATTACATAAAATATCATCATCATCATCATCAAATACATTCACATATTAAAATAATCATTCACTTTCACATTTACAGTTGCAACAATAATAAAACAATTATTTAATCCTTTATTTCATGTTCACATGAAAGTCAGTTATAACAACTATATTAACATCCTTGGTTCCACATGATATGGCAACGCAAGTGGAAGAAGGCTGGATCATTGTTAAAAGCAAGAAAGCAAAATTATCTAGGCCTTCTTTTGACATGACTCATTGTTCCCACAAGAGCACTTCTAAATGTAAATCTTGATGGGTCTTGTTTGGGGATTGGTTTTTAGTAGGCTATAGGTTGTTTTTTATTGTAGCCTTTCTTTTGGATGTAAAGGGTTTCGGGTCCCTTCAAAACCTGTTTTTACGTGAATCAAAAACATCCATGGTTCCAATATCATAAACATATTAAGTCTTAGGGGGATGTAACATTTTGGGGACTTTGGGCTTTACCTTTCTTATTCTTTCCTCCAAAGCACCATGAGTTGCAAGTTGAAATACTAGTAAATTAGAATTTACATCATGATATGATTCATCAAATAAAAATTCCTATTCTTAGGTGCAAATTGCAAGTCAAATAATTTCATTATCATATGAATCATCGGATGGTCCACTTCATTATCTATTTGTTAGAACAATTTGACTTGGTACAAAAATCATCAACTTGCTCATATAAAATTCTTACATTACTTGGTACTTGGTCTGTGAATCCTTTCGAAATTCCGTTGCATTAAACTTCTTTCTGATTATAAGAAGGGGTAGTCTCATTTTGTTCATGATAGATATCTTGCTCCCCTCTAGTGTATCAATTTACTTCAAGTTGATATGGATGTAGAGCACCTCCAACGGGAAACTTGGCAGCCTAGTCATTGATTCTGGAAACCTTTATTTTTTATTTCGCTTCTTTGTTATTAAGAACAAAACCATTACAAGCTTGAAACATTCAAAATTGTCCTCTGGCTTGAATTGCATGGCAAAAATATCCTTCTCTACTTCCCAAGTAGACATACCATAATAAAGATTTTCCCATTTGATTAAATATTTAAAAACATAACCAATCATTTTGCTATTAACAACTCTATCTAACTGAAGTGGGATCCAACTATCATTTGAAGCATTCACAAAATCTATTTGACATGAAGATTATTTAATCCCATCTTGGATTGTGAATATGACTTGAAAGTTCCCTCAAACTCTTCTAAAATCCATGAACAATGAAAGTAAAATCTTGACTTGAATTTCGCCGGACAATGTTTTTCTAATCTCTCAATGGAGTATCCATTATGCTCTCTGTTCCATGGCCTCATTTGAGAGTCTCAAATTTTGTCTAGGTACTACCATAACAGACATGGGAATAATCTTCATCCTTATTTTCTTTTTCACTTGCAAGACTGGGTGCTCCATCACTGGCCAGAGGAGACATTTTTCCCACTTCCCGATCTCCATAAATCCGATGAAAATGACTGCAGAAGAGGATCAATGTAGTTGTCATACCAATAAGAATTGATACACACAACATTGTGATACTGAAGGGAAGACTGCCCGTTTGACTTGATTGGCTAAAATAGAATGTGCTAGTGACTAGAGGCCTGAATGCTGCAAAGCACAAGGGTTCTCCCAGCCCAAGATAGGATAATCGACAAGGACACTGATAGACATAACCACATAGGATTGCACTAGCTAATAAAGAAACAACTCGTGAAGAGCACAAAAGATTTACTGAGAGGGGAGAGGGGGGGTGAATCAGTAAATCAAAACAATCTCTTATTTTTCAACTTTTCAACAAACTTAAACTTTTACCAACATCAACTTCTGATATGAATCAATGAAAGCAAGTTGACACCACTTTATTGAATTGATTAAATGATTTTACAAATGGAAGTAGGCACCAACCTACTTGATTTACAAATGAGATGATTTTGTAGGCTAGAACCTACAAGGAACACCCAAACCTCTACAACTTTAGTAGGCACCAACCTACAAGGAGAATTAACCCCTAATGCAAGGCACCAAACCTTGACTTGATGGATGAGGTAACTGTCCTCAATCAGATCTGCACTCTCCCAATCCTCCAATCTGCCTTTGTGATGAAAAATCTCTCACTCAGCCCACACAAGAAGATGGGTTTCTGATATAGACTACTTTGACTTCACAACCACACAACAGAAATAATTTTGATGCCTCATATATAAGTTACTCAATTGTTGCAATGAATGCTCATGCTGTTTGATCACATAACTCTTTCAAAAAGATGTCTCTCCTCAAAACACTTATTGAATATTTAGTTCAAAAAAAAAAAGCAAATCTGTTCTTAATGGTCGATGTCTCTTTAATGAGAGATCACGTCTTTCAGACTAAACACAGACTTATTATTTTATTATAGAAGATGTTTTAAACAGCCCACGGCTTTACCAAAAAGTCATCATGATGCTCCAGAAAGTTGCTGTCTTCTAATCGCATCCTTACATAGAGTCACATCCTTTTTTATCTAATCTCATTTTTGATGCCATCTCTTTCCCTTAAACATGCTTCACATCTTTTGATGCCGTTTCTTTAACTAATCTTTGTCTTATGCTTCTTAACCAATTTGTTTAAACCGTGCTTCTCAAAATTGGGTTTCTTCTTTGTCTTATGCTTCTTAACCAATTTGTTTAAACCGTGCTTCTCAAAATCGGGTTTCTTAAATGTGTGATTAATTTGTGGTTGGCTGGGAGCGATCTATTTGATGTACACGCGTTTTTTATCATTTGTTGACTTACTTCACATTACTGACTTTCTTACTTCAGATCGGTTTTGTTGTCTTTCTCATCGAATCATCATAGTTTTGACTATACTTCATAAATTCAATCTGGTCTTCAATGGTTTCAATCTGTAGGAGTTCGATCTGTGGCTTGAGGTTCAGCTTTATCTGATCTTTAATTTTGATCTGACTCCATAGAGTTTACTCTATTAAGCTCAATGATGAATTGTCCAACTTCAATAGCTTTGACATCAATGACAATTTTTCAAACAACTCGACCATCCCTTGCTTGCATACTTCGCAAAAAAAATTCGACCACAGCCAATGAGTAGGAAAATATATGCCATCTAAAGAACTCCAGAACGATTTCCGGTAATGTTAGGTCCAGTATTAAGGGCGTATACATCATTGCTTAGGTTGAGCCACATAATGATGAGAACAAATGAAAATAGACACAAACAAAACGCCCAACATTAGAAGTATGTATTTGCAGATGAGTAGTGGCAATCCTAATTGGTCAAGAGAATGTTGGTAAAGGTTGTGGAATTCGACTTTACGTCTACAAATTGCATTTTCTTGAAATTTCCCAAAGCCTTGTCAACAAATTTATTTTGTGCATAACCTATGTGGCCTCTGCAAACCTATGGGATAGCATCTCTTTTGACATTATATCAAACAGTTCTGGTGCCTTGTGTATGCTTCCACATTTTGCATACAAAGGTCGTGACACCTAGCTTTACACCTGCTAATTGCATTTGCATTAAAGTTTCTAAAACATTATCAAGAACTCTATTTTGAGCATTTATCCCCTAATTTTGACTAGCCCAGTTTTCAAAATTGTCACATTGAATCATCACCTGATGCATTGATAATTAATGTTCCTATGGTGTCTTTTGGATCATTTGTCATTTGAGCAAGGTTGAAGTTGTCGTTTGGAAAACCCTATTGTCAGTTAGTTAAACCATGCCCCATTTTTACAATCGTCAAACTCAAACTATAATACCCGAGTCCAATTGGTTAGTACAGGTTGATGATGTCGGTTCAAATGTCAGATATCAAATTGAAATTTGTTTTATGAATGCTTCCAATTGTACTCAAAATTGACCTTGTGCATTGGCGAAAACACGAAAACAATTAAATTTTGAAAACTATGTATTTCTGGAAGAATCTGTCTTGGGGGTTTTCTGAGCAATGTGGCCAGTTTTTGCAGCAACTCAGTTCCTCCTTCAGGAGAATTTAAAGTTTCAATTTTTCTGACCAAATCTTGGAAATCATTAAAATTTACAATCTGGTTTGAAACAAAATTATTTTTCTGTGTTTTGATCGTCACAGTGTTTTTATGATCCCAACGTAATTTCAAGGCAAGAGACTTTACCAGTTGAGAGTTATGCATGTTTCGGTTTTGTGGTGTTAGGGAGTGATCAGGAGTTTTGCTGGACAAATACGTGAAATTATTTTAGAACTTTTCCAAAATTTTAAATTATCATGAAAGGGAGTTTTTTTTGTACATATAAATGTTTTGTTTGGTTTAAGGCAAGGTCAAGTGAGTTTGGTATGCATTCTCTCTTCATAAATGCTACTTTGCTGACTAAATTGCAAATCCTAACTCTTTCATGCTCTCTTTTTGACCAATCCTAACCTCATGCTCACTTTTTGACCAATCCTAACCTTTATGCTCACTTTTTGCTAAATCCTAACCTCTCATTCTTAGTTTTTGCCCAATCATAACCTTTATGCTCACATTTTTCAAAATTCTAACCTTCTTGCTTACTTTTTCAAAAATTCTAACTTCCAAGCATTTAAAAGAGAGGCAGAAACTGAGCACCATAACTACCTGGAAGTATGGGGAAGGCACAAATGGTTCTCAAAGGTATGCTATCTCATGTAATACCATGATTGCAACTTGCAAGTATAGGAAGATATTGTTATATGTTGCAGTTGCAGCTCCTATCATCAACATGCAAAGTGGGAAAGCTAATACATGTTTTTGGATACACGGTTTGGGGGAATTGGTGACAGTCTTGCAGATGAAGATAAGGCTATTATTAGATTTCAAAGTGAGTGACAGAGGAGATTGTTGAAGATGATTAGCCTTATCTTCAACAATCTCCTCTGTCACTCACTTTGGAATCTAATAATAGCCTTATCAGTTATCTTCATCTGCAAGATTGTCACCAATTCCCCCAAACCGTGTATCCAAGAACAAATCTGCTAAAGGATGAAGATTGCAATGATGCATGTTGGAGCATATTTGCCACTTTCCATTGGGCAATTCAAATATCATTTTAAGTGCCTCCTCTAGCTTGAATTGCATTAAGGGTGCAAAAATATGGTTTATGCAGAGGTCTCCCTTTGCACCTACTCTAGTTGAGGCACTCAGATCGGGTCATGGCCCTCCATAATTTCCTTTTTAGATTTGTGTTTATTTTCACCATCTACCACCACACCAATATTTGGAATTTTATCTTGATCAGAACCTACGCCTAGAAGAAAGACTAATCAACAATCAGCAGTTGGAGAGATCACCATTTCATTGGTGATCTTCCTCTGAATTTTAAGAGGTACAACTCCCTCGTAAGATATGATTTTTAGATTTTCTAAATATAAAGATAATGGGTATGCTTTTGACTAGAAAGCAGGAAATGAAAACTAATACGTGCCCATAGCCATGATGCAAGCGTGATTAAAATCAACTTAGAGCATTAACTGAACTTGAAAAGATGTGCATGGCATCAATATCACAACTCAAAGATTGCATTACTAATAGCAAGTAATTGACTTGACATAATGCAATTCAATCATTTAATTGAAGAACAATGAATGAAATATATAAGAACACAACATCCACAAAGAGAAGTAGAATTCCCGTACTTATAAGAGCTCAAAGACTCATTCGTAAATACTCAATATTGCATTCATATTCATTGCTCAAAGACAAGAACTTCTTGAGAAAAACAAAATAAACTGCAAAACTTGATCCTTCTTTTTAATCGATTCTCACTTGTGCTTCAAAGTGCAAGGGGGATAAAAAATTCAGACCCTTCAAATGTCCGTCGAAAACATATTTATAATGTTTACACCATAACGGTCATCAACTTCTTGAAAACTGAATCTTGGGGAAACTATAACCGCCAATTCACCAAATGAGCGTTTTGCGGATGATTTGTTGGTATATGTCCGACTAAGCCACATAAGCTATTATGGCTATTTTGAGGAATGTTATGATTACGTCACATCTACCGATTGATTAAGACAAGGGAATGAATTGTCGATCTTTGTAAATAGGCCCCGTGTCCTCTAGCTCATGTGAACAACTTGTAATTTCTTAGTTCAGTAATTAATGATGTGCCCACTAAGGATTATATTCGTGTGGATGGTTTAAATGTAGAGAATTTCCTTGATGCCAAAGCTCATCTTGCTAAGACAACATCACATCACTGCTAAGTTTATTTAATTTGAGGCAACTTGAGTGTACTTGCCTTATTAATCACTCTTGAGTGAACTCTACTAGCTTACCCCTCTATTTTATAAATCAAGCTGAAGCACTCCCATTCTTCATAATGACAATTGTTGTTTCAAACATGTCCAACACCTTGAGTGATGCTTCCTCCAAGAGTGATTTTATTTCTATCAAGGGCGTAGAGTGGAGCACAGTGAGGTGGTTGGTTGCAAACCAGCTTAGAGAAGTCTTCTTGATTCGTAGCGATGTAGAAGAGGGCGTGATCAGGAAGATCATTGGAGAAATTTCTTGGCCCCAGTGCATTTGCACAACTCTGCATTGCTGGAGCGTTTCTTGTATAACATCATGCACACCTTTGGGAAATTGGAATGGGGAGCTATTGATGGGTGTATTATGACTGCACCAACACAGAATAAAGTTTCCAACGGTCACTCTATCCTCTCTTGATCAAAATCTCCTGCATGCTAAGATTGTGAAAGATCATGCATTCAACTCCAAGGTTCCTTCATGCAATGGACGTAGACTCAGTTGGTTTGATGTGATTTGCTGGTATTTCAAGGGGACTTACACAATTGTTCACTCTAGAGAAAGGGATTTTCAAGATTCGGAAGATTTACCAATGAAGTTCAAGTTTCCTAAACTAACCAGAGAATGCTGAATTTGAATGGCTGCAGAGATCTAGAAAAAGCTCTAATTTACCCTAAGTGCGGGACATGGCGATCAAATCTCACAAACTTCAACCAAGCTTTGCTTTGCCTCACCTCAGATAGCTTCCACAAAACCGGTGCAATCTTCAAAGGGGTGAACTAGAGATATTTGGATTACAAATTAACATGAAGGCACCATCACGATGATGCATACCAACATGTAAATTATAATCAAAGTTAGGTCCAAACTATTCGAGTTGACTACACAAGGCGAACTCACCATCAGTGAGCCCACTAGTGGTATTGACTAGCGAAGCTTGCTCAAATCAATTACCACATTCCACAATCATCTACTTGCATGAAATAAAAATCTATTCTAATCTATCCAAGTTCTACTCTAAGATTCTATGCTAATTGGAAGGATGAAGAAACCTTGCTAGCTACCCACAATAAAAGATGAAATCACAAGCAATGACAACTCTTTTTATTATAGTAGTGTTCACAACAGTCTCTTACAAAGCATTCAATTGAAAAGTTTCCTTCCTTTCTTACAAATGAGGGGGAATGCCCCTTTTATAGTTGGCCCAGTCCAACGGACGACTTAGATTCAACTACAATAAACGGCTTAGATTGAGCCACATAAGCACTATTCAAGATTTAACCTAAAAACGGCCACAAAGTGGAGGAGTGGGGGTAATAAATGAGCACATGGTGCCCACTCTCTCCCTTCACCATTATGAGCATTTAATGCTCACTATCATCTGGAAGGTCATCATCCAGGAAGGCATTCCTATTCTCTTTCTCTCTGATAGCAAACTCAATGAATCTGGCCAACACTGCCTCAACCTCCTAAACTGAGATGGGTGGAATATGATTACGCTGAAACTCAAGCACTGTGACCGCTTGCCCATGCCGAGTACAAGATTTTCCCCAAGCATCTAAGGCATCTTGAGTGTTCTGAATGATATTGGAGAAGGTCGAAATGTTTTCAGAATCCACTTGGGAAAATGATCTTACATCTGAAAAGAAAGGCTCCAATCTGCTCTTCAGGCCATCCGCAGTCACTTATTTTGGAGTCAATCTTTTAGCAAATAAAGCTTCAAGCGTGTTCAAGACTCCTTCCTGTATATTTCCCATGGCCTTTCTAACTCTAGCTGATTCTGCCTGAGCTGCATCGAAGAAGCCTCAGCCTGTGACTGTTGAGGAATACCAACTGGGGAAGTCATGTTTGTTGCCCTCTTGAATCACTCCTCCTCCTACCAGAGTCTGTATGGGCATATGCATTAAGGCTGCCAAGCGAGGAACAATTTTATTACGATAAATGTGGGTTTCACTCCAAGCCTTATCAACATTATCCATGTGTGTTAGAATACTGGAAGCCTGCTGAAAAGAAAGGGCGAGATCCTCCATGAACTTTTCTGTCTCTACGCGAATATTGCCAACCCAATTATCTACTTCTTGAGCCATCTTCTTTAAATCTTCCAGGCTGCTGACTAATTCCCTCAGAAGCTCAGCTGGAAGATCAACTGCTGGATTTTCTTGTCCACATGGACGGGCTAAGTGCTGCACATAGCCAATCAACGTCTTATGCTCTTTTTTCAATCTTTTATACTTCCCTTCTATCCGGAGCAACCTACCCTTAAGAGCCTGATAGGAGCTATCACATTCTTCGATTATTTGAGCTCCTGTAGGGCGGCCCAACTCCACAGTAGTGACCACATAATTCTCCTGGATCGCCTCATCTCGGTCACATTCTACCCTGGGAACAACCACATGGAGTGTGCAAGAACCAGACTTATCTGTAGATATCTTCGAGAACTTTCTGGCCTTCTTCTCTTGCGGTCCATTGATTCTGTTGACGAATTCCTCCATTTCAATTGGTAGGTCAGTCTCCTCAACAGGATCCCTTCTCATTCTTTCCTTGAGGCAGTCTGGCACTGCTTGTTGGAGGTCACAAATAATAAGCGGTTGCTCCTCTCTCGCTTACTCTCCACATATTTCTTCTCTAACACTATTCTGCTGAGGCTCATCAGTTTCCATCTGCTGAATATTTTCTCTTGAACCTTGAGCCTCCTGCCCTGTAGCAGTCTCTTCCTCCAAAGCCGTCTCAATCAACTGTTGGAAGCAGGTGTCCGTCTCTATCTCCACTTCTTCTCCTTGCTGATTTTCCTTTCTAGGAGCATTGACACTTTGACTATCTGGCTCTCTAAGAGGTGGCTGGTTCACCTCTTGAAATTCTTGCTCTTCATTCAATCTGCTTCTTTGGTCTGCAAACAACGAGACCTCCTGCACACTTGAAGAGCGAGTCTGCGATGACGTGGATGATGCTTCCTCTACCCTCTGAGGCACCTGCTGATCCTGCACCTCCCTCTGCGGTTTTGAAGCTTGGGTGACATGTTTCCTTTTTCTAGTTGTTGGCGGCCTTTGGTCACCCATCAAATTGTAAGTGAGGGGAATTGATCTGCTTTTAAGTCTATTCATGTGCCTTTGTACCCAATTTCTAGTGAATGTCAAAACCGGTATGCATAATGTATCTAGATTTGTAATTTCCGGTTCTGACCAATCGGGTAGTGGGACCGCCGTGTTTCTTACTGTTTCATAGTCCGACTGCATAACATTCACGTCCTCATCTACCTGATCCGAAACTGAAACAATCTCACATTCTCTGATTATTTTCAAGGGTATTCTGGAAAACATTCTTCTTCTAGTCTCAGCTTCATCCGCCGCATTGGCCATAAGTCCTCAATATGCGCCTTGTGCCTATATTCCACACCCTACACCATTCTAATATTGTTATAAGGATCAAAATCCTGCCTGCTGATGTGGTATGAGAGGTGGAAAAACTATACCTCATCCTCAGCTTCTTTGGCTGCCTGCAAGGAGGGACAAACCTCATTTGAATTCCCCATGATGATCGGGAAGTCCAATCCTCCTTTCTTCTTCTTTTTTTGAATTCTATCATAGGCAATGGGCTGCCTAGATACCTCTAACATCACCATTCTATCTGTGGGGTACCTCGGTAATCTATAAGGATATGATGTGAACCCCTGCAGCCTGATATAAGTGAACTTTGGAAATTGGATAAACCAATTCCCATATTCCTTGATCAACTCCTGAGCTTCTTTTGATATCCTCTGTTGAGTCCTTCGTTGAAGAGTCTTGGCTATGTGCATTGTGAAGGCATCGTTCACCCTTTTGTAGCTGGAGGTGCTGCTCAGGTGCAATTGTGGGCAAGCCTCGTAAATTTTGAACTGCTCAGGACCACACCCAATCGGCTCCTTATAAGTTATTCCACTTTATTTAGTCATTCGAGCTAGCATGTATATTACATATGAGCTCATGTAAAAAGTTTTAGTTCTGCTCAAATTCCTAAACTGTTCATCTAGATTATCACTTATTATTCTTGCCTAGTCCACACAGTCGTTCCCCTCCAACACAATTCCGATGTAGTAGAACATCCATGGCGCGAAGATGTACGATTGAGGACTTCCATTCACTTGGCTGAGCATCATTATTAGATCACAATACTCCTGCTTGACATTATTTGAAAGAATTTGCTTGGGGAGCTTGGTGCGAGGAGGCCTGGGCTTTTGCATCCAAACAAAATTTATCATTCCAACGCATCTCTCAAAAGTAGAAGCGTACATCCTTTCAACCTTTTGCCTTGTTTTGTATACCATCATATTGAAAGTGGGGATCCCAAACGCCTCTCCGATGGCCTCAGGTGTAAGATTGGCAAACAGTTTGCCATCAGAGGAAACAATAGTCCTTCGCTCTGGCCTGTAGCAGTTGGCACATTCCAGGATTAACTTTGGACACTGGATAGTTGGTGGAAAACCAACAGCAGCATAAAGTCCACTCTTCATAATTTGATGTGCCGTGATTGATGGAGGATGGCCACCTATCCCGTACATCCGACCTCTGAGTGCTCCAAGATTGTATGAACCGAGATTCGTATCATTCAGCTCTCCCAACTTCGATGTAAACTTGGATTTTGGAAGAAATGTTTTGCTGAACTTCTTTATCACCGCTTGCTTGGATATATTGGCCTTGCTTGACTCAGCATTGGCGGCCTTGCCTGTAGCTTTGTTGGTCTTTGCATCTGCTCCTCTGCCTGCTTCAGCCATCCTGCAAAACAAAAGATATGCATTATAATTTAAACTTAGAAAATAAATAACCTCGGGATAGCCAAAATGTGAAGCAAACTTCGAAAATAAGGAGCCTCAACATTAAAATTTCAAACTCCAAACCTCAACACTTTTCTAGCAATATTACTTCTGGCACTTAAAATTTTCACCCTTAGCACCTAGCTTGCTGATTTGACTTGCTCACTTCAGCAGCTTCACCTCAACGTTTTTCTCCCCACCATCAGAGCCACAACTTCGCACTTGCAAATGGTGAGAAGAAATAAAAACTTCATGGCTTAAATAATTGTGTCACAAAATATTGCTAATCTGTGAGGGAGTTTATTTTAGCAAACTCATTTAATTTCTCCTTCCACTACTCGGCAATTTCCAATTTTGGAGAGGTGATGGGCGAGTTCATCAAAGCGGGTCCCATTCATCATAAACCTTGCCTTTGTCAAAGATTCTTTCCCTTGTAAAAATTTGAATTTCCCTTTTAACTTCTTATAACATTTAGTTATTTCAAATATTCGTGGGGAAATCATTTAACTCATTTAAAATTCCCAACTTTTAAAATTTCACCCCTTCTTCAAGCCTTGAGCGCATTTCATCTCCTTAGTCACACTTGGTGCTTAGGCGCATTCTTTAACTTCTTCATGGGTGCATTTCCTCCTATGAAGCCTTGCCACACTTCTAGTTACGTGTTGGGCACATTTGTGCTATGGGCGCACTTGAGAGGGTCTTGTCACTGTTTGTGCCTCAAATTTTTTTGTGTATCTTGTTCACCTTAGGGCGCTTTTTATCTCCTGTCCTAGGCGCATTTAGTCTTGAGAGGGGTCTAACCTTGGGCGCATCTTTACCTCCCTTGTCATGGGCGCATTCTCATCTCCTTGTGCTAGGTGCATTTCCATGTCCTCTTAAGCGCATTTGACCCATTCATGCCTTAGAAACTTTTTGCTCCTCTTGTTCCTCCTTGGGCGCATTTGAGGGGGTGTTTGAGGTGCATTTCTTGCCTTAGAATATTTCATGTATCCTCTTCCTGGGCGCATTTAGCTTTCCTTGGTTGCATCTTGACTTTGAGCCTGGGCGCATTCTCATCTTGGGTGTTTGGCACATATCTATCATACCCTTCATGGGCACATATGAGGTCATGTGCTTGGGGGCATCTCACCTAGGCACTTGGGTGCATTTAAGCCTTGAGTGTTAGGCGCACTTGAGCCTTGTGTGTGTTTGATCTTGTGCCTCGGGCGTGTTTTGGAGTCGTGTTTAGGGCACATTTAAACCCTGAGCTTGGGTGCACTTTGAGGGGTATAGAGTCATCCTTTGTGCCTTGGGCGCTTTTGAGAGGGGGTCTAACCTTGAATCTCCATGCCTTGGGCGCATCTAGCCTCATGAAGAGTGTTAGAATTTTGACTACTTAGTCTATTTTGTCGGCCTTGCCCTTGTATTTCCATTTTTAGTAACTTCTGAAGTCTTTGTGATTTTCATGAATTTTCAACTTTTCCAAACTTGATGTTGGCTCCTCTTGGTCCTCTTGACTCGACTGACCTGTTCACACCTACTTACTGCATTCACCTGCTATTTTACGACTCGTTTTGGAGATGACTTACTAAAAATAGTAAGTGTGCGGATTGTGCTCAAATTTCACGTGTAGACTCGTTGGAAGATTATGATCGCAATGGGATACACTTGTTTTCAGTTTTTCTCGAGTTTTGCCCTTCATTTTAGGCATAAAAGTAGGAAACCCTAATTTTATTGCATGTGCTTTTGTTGACCTTTGTTCGACGCCTTTTCTATTGCATACTGCTCTGCTCTAGAAACTAAAGATCTGGAGTTGTTCAGGGGACATCATACCTGCTAAAAGTGGACCTGCTAAAAATAGACCTGCTAAAAATAGTAAGTTCTCGGAATTCGTTCAAATTTTGCACACAAGTCCTCTGAAAGGGTTTAAACTTAGTGATGTGATTGAAATTTTGAAAACCCTCGGGGACAGGTCCCAAATGGAGTACTTACTAAAAATAGTAAGTTGTCAGAATTCAGTGAAATTTTAATGGGAAGCTGCCTGAAGCCTCTTGATTGCTGTGCCAAGCTCAGACTTCAATCCGCTTACTCAATTTGACCCCTACTAAGTCTGAAGAATGAAAACCCTAATCTGACAAGACGCACTCCAGACTTAGCCAAAATTCCTAATTGGGTCCAAAGACGGGTACATCCCTGGAAAGACATAAGGAACTAGGAGAGACTGCCGCAAAACCACCCCAAACCAAAGCCAAAAGACCCGAATGGAGCAAATATTAGGGGGGACCCATTTTGAATGGGGTGATGTGTGAAAAGGTCACAACAGGAGCCAAAGCTGTTGAACGTCTGGTGAGGCCAGCATATTTGGCTCGTGTTGAAGCTGCCCTGGGAGACCTTACTGAGTATCCACGCATCGGACTGATAGGAGATGTCGTTTGCATCACTATTGCATTGAGGAATGAGCAAGCAAAGCGGGCGGTTGCTTTACTTTGTGCTGGGCTAGAGCGGAATATGCTAGAGACGTTTGCCTATTTCATGAAGTTTAATGAGAACCTCTTCTCACTTGCGCAGATTGAGCATCTCCAAGAGGTGGTAGAGGGCATCCGCATTCACATTGTCACCCTCTGTGCTTGAAAAGCTTGTACTGGCATACCCTTTTTTGGCATGTGATACAGACTATATATATAATATCTTTTTGGCATTTAAATTGGTCTCATGTGATGCAATAATCTTGGGACTCCTTGTTTTCAATTTTGTGTTTTTCATTTCTGCTGTGATGCAGTTCTTTATTTTTATAGCTGCAGTGTATGTCATTGGTTCATGCTTCAGCTAAATATCACCTCTGTGATGTAATTTACTTCTAGTATTGTTATTTTCCTTTGAATGAATCTTAGAATAATTGAAATGATAGCTTAGAATAGCTTTAATGAATAAACATCGGGCTTTTGGTGAGGTTTTTAAAATTCCCATTTAAATCCACCTCGGTTCTATAAACACCCCTATCTTCTGCTTTCTCTTAATATCCGGCTTGAAATCCCCTTTTATGTAAAGTGCCTTGTCAATTCTGATGTAAAAACCCTGATTTTCTGCCTTAGACAATTTGACAAACACTTTGCTTGCAACCTTTATACTTGCTGGTTCGGTTTTCAGTTTGACTGTTCTTGCTTTGTTTGATACCAAGTATATTTCAATTGCTTTGAAAATGATCACTAAGACGCCTAATCAAATAACTAAGATGTAAATGCAATTCTTTTTGTATTTTCAGATGCATAAATATGACCTACACATGAGAAATGTGCACCTACAACAACTAGACAATTCATCAAACACTTTATATGCAGACTTGTACAATCTGATATGAATGTAAGAAACTTGGCATTTAGACAGACATATGGCAGCCGATTCCCACTTTCTATTTAATAGATGCAATGAAGTACAAATCTGGATATGAGTACAATTGATGCCAAATTGATCACTCCTTATATCGACTATAATAAGAGCTGAGATTACAATGCAACTTACTGCCTTGTGACAGCGACTAGGATTGATGCAACTAATTATATTCTCAATCATTACAATGATATTTGCTGTATGAGACAGCGACTTGGACTCTATGGAAAAACAAACTAAAGCATATTAAGAACCTGATATATAGATGGCAGCCACACAACATAATCGATTCTCCCAGAGGAAGTCGTCTTTGCTCTCCAAGAAGCTGCGACTAGTGTCCCTGATGTCAAGCGATCCCTCTACAAGCTGATACGTATTTTTCCCTTGCTTCAATATCAAAATCGCACCTAGAGCCTGTGCGTCCCAGCCAAGGATGATGTCTGATTTATTATCTATTGATCAGCTGAAAGTCATCCTCCACAATTAGCCATCTCATGTGCCAAAATTGTGCGCTACAAGGATTGAGATAACTCCACCAAAATCTGAGAATGAAGTGTTCCAATCGATTTTTCAAATTTGGCCCTTGGCCACAAAATTTGCAGCAATGGGAAGACTGAATTATCTTCCTCAACCTCCCAGCTAGGATTGGTGTCTCACAATCGAAACTGGTCGCAAACCCTTGATGCTATGTCAAGCATTCAAGCTTTCCAATAATCAAAAAATGTATTCAACTCCAGATGCTGTCAAATGCCCTCCAAAAGCTCCTTATAAAGAATTCACAAGCATCTCCAAGAAGCTTCTACAATAAAATATTATTTTATTCACTTAAGTGACTTTTTGATATTATTTTATTTTTAGTCACTTTAATATTAAATTAATTAAATATAAGGTCACCTTTTAATATTTATTTATTTGATAATCTTACAAATAATTAATTTAATGATTTCTCCTTATTGCTCCAAATTGGGGACATGACATTTTAGGGCCTTTTCTGGTAAGAGCCTTTTAGAAAGAGCCTTAGGAAAACACTTAATGATAATCTTTTGAAAAAGAGCTCGCCATAGGAATGAGTTAGGTTTTTTGGAACCATATCTTTTTGCATACCCTTTGCATTTGCCATTTCCTTAATAGACTATGATAGAAGTGTAGTTGCCATTAGCAGGGTTGGCTATTCCCTCACCAAGGGTTTCAAGGATAAAAATTTTGTGTCACTTTATTTTTCATTGTCTTTCCTTCCTCTCTTGATTGTCATTCTTAAGTAGCTCAGTACATATTCTTTGGTTCTTGACTTCTTCAAGCATGGAATTGAGAAATTATGGACTAGTTAGCAACCGTTGTCTTCTGATGAAAAATACTTTGCATCTGATTGCTTGAAATTGGCATGAAATTTTTCAGGTAGGGAGGCTTCATGACTTTTCCTTGTGTTTTCATCAAAATTTTGAGTAATAGTAGAGTGTATCGAGTGGAGGTTGAATATAGTTCTTTACACTGACTTGAGATGGTCTCATTCACATGTATGTGGTTTTTATTTTGTTATTCAATCTGCTAGATGAATTGAAGTTAACATTAAGTGGTAAATAATTTATTTATAATTATGCAGTAACTTTTGAGTACATCAATTAACTTAAAATAATCAAATGCTGTGACCATTGTTATCTAATGCAAATAAGGGTATTCCGTCTGATTTCTTAAGAGGAACCATAGATGAGTGAGTTTTTGAAAACTCGTGAGTTTTTTGGCTAGCCGAGTTTTTGGGCCATTTACTCACTAGAAAAACTCACCGATTTTTTTTAAAAACTCGGCTGCTCAACAAAAAGTAACCCACGGCTGAAATAAAGGCAATTTTGATTCATTTTTTGCTTAGCAAATTGATGTGTTCCATGAAGGTTTGTGTGGCTTTGATGTTCTTAATTTGGATTTTTTGTTAATGCAAAATGAGGTACACAATGAAGGTTTGTGTGGTTTTGGAGGTCTTAATGTGGGTTTTTTGTTAATGCAAAATGATGTACACAATGAAGGTTTGTGTGGCGTTGCCCCTCGACCTCGCTTGGGGCGTTGCCCCTAGACCCCCACGAGGGGTGCTGCCCCTCAACTTCGTTGGGGCACTGCCCCCAAATCCCCACAAGGGGTGCTTTCTGCCCCTCGACCCCGCTGAGGGCACTGCCCCTCGACCCCGCTGAGGGCACTGCCCCTCAACCCCATTGGGGGCATTGCCCTCAAATTTCCATTGAATTCATTTGATTTTCTAGTAGTGTTCCACGAATACGCATCCCCCCCCCCAAAAAAAAACCTCGCGTTTCCTAGATGGGGACGTCTTAGAGACTTGGGGACTGGGGGGGGGTGGGGGACGTCCCCCCACCAACTCACCACCAGCGCCACTATCCCACCACCAATTTCGCTGTCTCCAAGATGCCGCTAGGACTTCGAGTTTGTTGGGGTGTCCTCAAGACATCTAGTTGTCTCCAAGATGTATAATTCTTATACTCATACATCTTTTTATAACTATTTTTTCAAGTACTATATGTATTTCAGCACCTTGCCGGCCCCCCGCCGTCGTGCCCCCACTGTCCCCCTGCCACCCCCAAACTTAGACCTCACGTCCCCGAAATGCGTCCCCTGCTGTCCCCCCGTCCCCGAAACCCCGTGGAACACTGTTTTCTAGGTACTCTCCAAGTTTAAGTTTCCAAGTTTGCCTAGAAGTCTTCATCTATAATATCGTCTAGTTCTACCTCTCCCCTAGTTATCACTAGACATGGGAAAGAGGAAGATGTAAATTTGTAAAATATATTAATATAGTATTTACTTTCAGTTTTACAAAAGCGATTTGCTATTTTCATTTTGTTTGAGACTATCAGCATCAGCACATTCCACATGATGATGCCATTTTTTACCCAGTTTGCTTTCAAATCAATTAAATACAACTAGACTCAGCTTGTTTCTTTTATGTACTCATTTATTGACTCATTGGATGCATCTTATCATTGAATTTTGCCAAAAAATGCGTTTTTAATGAAATTTAAGCAATTTTTTAAGTTGCCAAGCTTTTGCCGAGCTTTTGGCAAGTCGAGTTTTTTGGGCTTGGTGAGTTTTTCAACTATGTTTGCAACTACTACCCCAAGTCAGAATTGAAGGCGGCATCTCCAGATTTTTCTGCCATCAAAATTCCATGATGGAAAGTTACACAGATCCACTCAACATAGATTGACAGCCATTTGTAGAAGTTTGGGATTTATGTGTTTATTGGTCATAGGAAGCAACAGGTGGCTCACTCCATTCAGCCAAACCAAGGAAATTCCACCTGAAGTCATCTTGTGTCCGCTTTCCATTCATTTCCTAGAGGCATTCCATTTTAAAACTACCAACCTTCCATCTTACAAACAAATTCCGGAGGTCTCTTACCGTCCCAAACTCTCTGCATTCACCATATGCAGGAGGTTATTGTGGTTTGTCTCATCGTATACATACTCGCTGAGCCTGTGAGTTACTCACAAGTAAAAATCAGAAATGAGTAACTTGAGTGGAAATTAGCTGCTCAGCCAAACGCATGATAAACTGGCAAAAAAACTGCAAAAACTTTTGACTCAGCCTTCCTTTTTAAATCACGAATAGTATTTTTGCTGTTCCTGTTGCGTGCCCTAATTTTCACCGTGTTGAAAATTATTTGTTGACTGCAAAATGTGCCATCAACTGCAAAATATGCCCTTTGTTTAAAAACATGTGACTAATTTTACAGGAATTCAAGTATTTTTTAAGGTTTCCAAGTTTTTCCAAGTTGCCAAGTCTGAATTTGTGAAGTATGGATTGTCTTAAGTAGCAAAACTCTTTCTTGGAATAAATTGGCAAACCAAAAGGCAAATTGGGAAAAAATTGGCTGTGGGTGGTTAGGCAAAAAATTCAGAAAAAGTCAGATTATTTTTTTAGACAAAAAAATTGAAGGAATTACAAAAGAACTCAAAAATCATTGAAAATCACAAATTAGTTGCAATTTGTGTTTTGTTTGCAGATTTTATTACAATTTTTCTGCAAATAATTGTTTCAGGTGATTTTTCAAAAAACAGCATTATTTTAAATTAAAACTGGTTTTCAGTCCAAGTCACTTTTGGTGCAAGTTTTTTGATGATTTTTCTAACTTTAAGTTGTCTCTCGTTCCCAGACTAACACCAATCAGTAAGTCTTGAATTTTCCGCTGCCATGGAATTAAGGAGGAACACTAAAAAATAAATAAACTCTATTAATCCATCTCAATAAACCATCTAGGGCTCAGTGTGATTGCGAAATCAATACGCCATCTCAGTTATCTGCATAAAGGAAAAATTCCTCACTAACACTATGAAATCCCCACTCATTTCCACTGTTACAGTTGTTCTTAGCACTTCCTTCCCAAGTCTTGGAGTTTCCTTAGTTCCTTTGGCCCCATTCTGTAAAGGTAGTCCATGAAATTGCAGAATCCAATCACCATCGAAACAAATATATAAGGGGAGTGCTCACTTGATAACCCCTTCATGAAAACAATCTTTTTTCTAGCTTCTCCACTTTGTCAGTAATTAACAGGAGAGGATTGACTCAATGAATAATTGCAGTGATAGACACAACGTAATTATAGAAAATCATGAGTACACTGTCCAAGCCATTAAGTCCTTGCTGTTCTCAGAAAAATGAAAATGCTTGTCACCATATTGTGGAGATTGTCTAACGACACTGGCAGACAAGGAACCAACTGGCAAACAGTCCCAGTCCAATCATCCATAATAATTAATCCATGGGCAGTAGTGTGCAGTGATGGTTAACTGCACTTTCCCCATGGGTACTATTGTCTGAGGAAGAAGTAGCTTTATTCAGCCTTCTTATGTTATCATCTGGGTTTTTAAAATCTTTTTAATTTTGCTGTATGTTGTTGATAATTAGTCTTTATGGAGGTCTTTGTTTTCTTGCAACAGCAGCTTTGTAATAGATCGCTGCTCAATCACTAGATTTTTTTAAAAATCAGCTGACAAGAATAGAAAATACAATCTCAAACTTAGCTGTTTTTTTAACTCTCAAAAGGTTGGCAAGATTCTAAATCGATTTTTTTGTAATCAATTCTTTTATATCAATATAATTTTTAATTTTTTTGTTATATGAAATGATATTCTTGAGTTCTGTATGAAACATGAATAGATACTTCTGATCTTAGCTTGAAACTATTTGAATGCTCTAGCCTTCACATTTCTATTTACTGACGGATAATGTAATAAATTGCTTGAAGTATTGGTGATAATTATAAAATTATAGCATTCAATTTGGCATTAGTAATGCCAAACCTTTGTGTAGCATTAGTATCTAAATTATTGCTGGTCTATTGAAATTTTTCTAGGATGCATGTTCTCCTTATTCGACGCTTTAAGCAGGCTGAGAAGGACCTTGCTCGTACAATAGAGGCTGAGATAGCTAAGGAAAAAGAAATTGAAAGAAAGAAAAAGACATCTGAACTGGAGTCAAAGATCATATCTGAACAATTAAATTTGTCTATTGATAATATTATTGGATCAGAATGTGGTCCCAAACATATAAGGTTTGAGACAGAGTCAGATTCAGATGACAATGAGGTTCTGCACGGTAAAGAAGAGATCACGGCATCTTCAAAGAAGAGAAAAGTAGATCACCAGTCTCAGAAATCCCGAGGTAGTTGTCCTTACCCCTCAGCAGCAGAAGAGCACGCCCGATTGAGAAAGCATCTAGCAACACAGAAATCTGTGGTTGTGTCTTCAGATTACAATGAAGATCAAGGGGGTGGAAAATCACTGAATGTATCTACAAGGAAGAGAAAAGCTTTCAAATCTAAAATATCCTTAGCTAATAATCCTTGCCTGTCAACAGAGGAAGAGATTGTGCCGGTGGTGCAAGAACTATCTAAAAAGGTGTTTGCCAATGTACATGCTGAAGATCTTGAGCTGACAGATCATAAGCTAATAATATTTGTTGCAGCTTGGAAGAACATTTGCCAGGAAAAGTCAGTTTTTCAGGTTTATGCATTTTCACATTTCTTGGGTACTAACAAATGACGCACTTAAAACATTTATCTTCTTTTTCAATATTCTGGTATTATATTTGATAATGAAGAATGGGATGACTTGTAAACCAGCATTTTAGAATCACATGATTTGTAAATTATCTTTTTCTTTCATGTCAAAAACAAGAATGTTTCTAGCTTTTGTTCAACTAATATTAAATATTGTTCTTTCTTATTGCATTTTTTTCTTTATTTGTTGAGCTAATATTAATAGTAAACTAAAGAAATCAAGCTTTTCATTTTCCTACTTGCCTTTTGCAGCAAGCACAGAAAGGGTTAAAATGCTTGTATGTGATGAAAGGATAACTACTATACCTGTATTATAGAATTGCATGATTTGTATATCACTCTATTATGTTGATTGCCTGTCAAAAGCAAAAATATCTGTAGATATTTATCACCCACAGTACCTTGAAAATTCTCTCTTTTTATGTATGAAATGGCTGTTCATTTCATTTTGTTTTCTTTAGGTATTGTTTCTTCTGTATTCATAATTTTGAATTTTACTGGAAGTTGCTTGTATAGTTCAGTTGTTAGATCATTTGATTTACAACACAGTGGCATGCAGATTAATGTCAGTTTAGATTGGGACCCTCTGAATTTCAGTTCTGTTAGTCATTGATTTCTCATTCAGAAAATTTTATTTGTACGCCAGTAGGTATTCAAGACAATGATGGAATTGCAAGGCCCGGTAGATAAGAAGGGAAGGAATTTATTCATGAGAAACATGAAGAAGCTATCCAAACTTTTCAAGATGGAACCTGCTGTTAGTCTGCTCAATGTTGCTGTAAGATTATCAGGCTATTCTTTTGTTTCTTCCTTTAGGCTGTTGAAGTTACTAGGTCATTAATATGCGTTGTAGGATGGATGATATACTTGGTGAAATAAAGAAATTGTTTTCTTCATGCTAAACTGATAAAACTTTTATCATTTAATTTTTTTTATTTGGTGGTTTACTGTTTAAAGTGTGCATTGTTCTCAAACTGGTTCTCAGAACCTTATTTATCCTATACATGCCAAAGAACAGCCTTTCTCATGCTGGGGATGAGCTGTTGCTTGCATCTATTATATTGAGATTTTGTGTTTTTCGTATTTCATTTTATGTTAAATTAATAAATAATAAATTTGAATTTCCTGAAAATCTTATAACCAAGTTTTTATTTTTCACTTAAGAAAACAAAAAGAGGTGTGTTTTCTATTTCAATTTTAATGTTTGTTCATATATGAGATTCTTCTTGAAAGCTACAGAATCTATTGATCTGAGAAGAGCATAGGTCATCCCTGTTGGGTCTCGAATTGAACTGAATTTAGTAATTTATCCAATTCACCTGGTTTTCTGGCTTGAATGCTTAAAGGTAGAGTATTCTCCTCTTCCTTTTTGGTAGAGTGAAAATCCAGAGCCCCATAAATAAGCAACTCTTATCCGTAGGTGGAGCTTTCAGACTCTTAAAAGAAAGGAGATAATAATTTTTTTTTTTCAGTAGTATTTCCTTTTCTATTGCACTGAGTTGAGCTTCTAGATGAACAATTGTACTCTTTCAGAAGCTTCAATGGAGGATGTAGGATCGGAGGTAAGAACATCATGAGCTCCAAAGGAAATTTGCAAATGGATGAAAGGCACGAGAAAGCCAATTGGAAACTTTATAGGAAAACGATGTGGGATTGGCAGTCAGAAATGGAGGTAGAACTGGATGAAGTTTGGATGTCTATTGGAACTTTGCAGAAGAAAGAACTGAGTGGAGGAAGTAGCTTGGAGAAATGTGAGAAAAATATGCAGAATAGACATTAAGACAGCATGTTGGTGGGGTAGCTTGTAGGAATTTAATATGGAAGTGGAAGTCAAGAAGGGATATTGGAACAGAATTCTAGATGTCCAGTAAAAGTCTGCAAAAAAAGATCAGAGGGAATGCGAGAAAATTTGGAAGGGCGGGATGTGGGGAGTTTCATTGTGGGACATGAGGTGAGAATTAGACATAGGGACCAAGGTCTAGAAGTTCATTGGACCTCTGAAAATGGATGAAAAAGGTGTGGGGAAATTAAGCGGAATTGGAGGTTTCAATGTCTAGAAGTGGAAAAAAATTTTGCAAGAGGGATTGGGAATGATGTGGAAAAAACATGTGGAAATGGAGGGGGGAAGTGGAGGAGGATGCAAAAGGAAAGGAAGGATGAACTTCAAGAGTCCATAAAGCAAAGTGGATGGAAGGCTACAGGTTTGCGGGAAAGGAAGGGAGGTTGGCACAAAAGTGTGGATGTTCGTCAAAATCCTACAAATGGAGGAAACAAAGGAAAATGAAGGAAGAAAGGACCCGATAGATTTTGTTGGAATTCTATGTGAGATTGGAGGTTGGGACTGGATCTTGGGAGAAGTTTGGTACTCCATTGAAAGTCCACAACTTTGCCAAAACTTTAGAAAATGATTCAAAATGCCTCGGACTTAATTTTTTTTGGATTTGTCATAGCTTCCAACATTTGATAGGGATATGGGGGATGATGAAGAACAACACATATGCGAATTTAACCAAGTGAGATTGATTTGAAGACTTCTTACATCAATTATAAATGATGGACACAATAAGGCTAAATTCAGAAGGGGGTTGGGATTGAAGAAATTTTTGCAATGTTAGATTGAGTTCCAACATATTGGAAGTAGGTGCAACACTCCTCTTTGCTTCTAGTTTCAATGTTCAGAGTGTAAAATCTATAGATTTCTTCACTGTAGGAACATAAGAAATTTCACACTAAATTGTGCATGCATCTAGTTGAAGCAAAGTGCTCACATGAACGCCTTTAGCAAGTACTAGAGTTCCTCAAACTATCTTGCATCCTCCACTAGATAAAACAACTTGCACACGCACATCATTAAGCTTACTAGCTAAAGTACATTTTGTACCAAACTAGGGATATGCATTATACCATTGATACCTTCCACACATCCATTAGGGAATTGGATCAGATTTCTTCGACGACCAATAATCTTCAGGTGAGAGTCATCTCCAAATTACACCTTCCCACCATCATATTCATCATACTTTGAGAATGAACCCCAATGTAAAGTCATATGGAAAGAAGCTTTGCAGTTTACCAACTATGCACCTTCTGATGTAGGTGTTGCCAAGGCTGCGATAAAGGCATCCACATCATTTTGGGAAGAATTTTTGAACTCATCAGTAGAATCATATTTTTTTCTTTTTCTCCTTTCAGTCTCTTTTGAAATGCTTAGGCTTGTTGCAATTCTAACATTTAGCCTTGATCTTTCCAGGAGATTTGGATCTCATGTAGGGTTTGGATCTAGACTTGTCTCTTTTCTTGTCTTTGTCTTTCAGTTTTCCACAAATAGTTAGGGCCTCCTTGGCTGATTTAAAAGTTTTTCTTTGCATATTCTTGGTTACCAGCACCAAGTGATCCCATGAGTTTGGCAAAGAATAGAACAAACTGTAGTGTCCCGCCCCAAATGGAACAATCTCTATTGTGATTTTGCTCGATATTTTAAATGATCATAGCAATTTGACACATTGTCATTTTGTCAAATAGATGGCATGAAAACTGAACTGAATCTTCCCATTGGCATTGAGTTTTGCAAACACCATAACAGTCACAAAGAATATATCTCATCACCATAATAAGTTTCAGAATGAGGTTCATTCATTACATTAACATATTGTATGGAGTCTATGGACTCATTCAAGTACTACATAAAATTGCAAACCTTTTACAAATGGCATTTTCTGAATTAAAACAGTGTAACAGCAAATACAACTCAGCAATATTTATATTAGATGTATCACTCAGGAAATAAATACCTGGATGGCAAGATGGATTCACAGTGTGGCACTCCCAGGTATGGAATCACGCCCAGCAAGCCAGACACTACAGAAAATGGAAGATTGTGACTGATATGTTGCAGCCAGTTGCACAGAAATCATGTCTAAGCCAGCATTCACGCCCAACAACACAGAACTCTCTGAGAATGAAGGTTGGCTACGCACACAGCAGTGGCAGTTCACACTAAAACTCACGCCAGGCAGGCTTTTAGATGCCCATTAGGACTCAGATAAAATCTGCAACCAACCACGACCTCCCTTTTGACTCCTATCCACTCCAAACTTGGTGACCAACTCTCAGACTTCCACGACTTCAGAAATGCATCAAACCACTGAGTTTCCAGTCGCCCAAACAATAAATGCAGCAATAGAACAGCCAAATCTCACGTTCAACCCAGCAACAATGAACATCTCAAATCCTACGCCAAAACATAGAAGAGCAAACCTCATGCTTGGAAAATGCATTCAGTATTTAACATCTGCAATATGAATGTTTCAAACCCTTGCTTGACAACTCCACGCCTGTAAACACTTTAGATAACTCTATGGAAACCTTCTGTAAATACCTTGCTTTGTCAATGATGATCAATACACTTGCAATCTCCTGATAAATCGTAAAACCCTAAATAATGAAACTTCCTGTAATTTTCCAAACAATCTTTGAAGCGCAATGCACAACCCTTGAAGTGGAATTGTCTGCAAGCAGGCTTGGGAGATCTTTCATTCCTACGTTGTGTTGTTCCTTTTGAGGGATTTTGTCCTCAAAAAGCTATGGCTTCACAACCAGCAAACCATTGCTTCAACTCTTCTCAAAATTTATGCTAAACAAGAATGAATGAAAAAGCATTAAGTGTGCTTTTTATACTTCACCAAAAGCCTACGTCCCAATTGGCCATTTAATGCTTTTTAAATTATATTTGCTTTTGATGGTCATTTAAATATTTCATCTCATAAAGTTGAGGGGTCAAATCATTAAAATGGTAATACTTTATGCAAACGTCTCATAACACCTTTTAACCCCTTATATTACCATTTTATAAAGTTATCCATAATAATTAATATTATTAAAGTTAAACTGGATTAATTTTAATAATATAAATTAAATCATTAACTCCCTGATAAATACCAATATCAACTCATGGGAGTAATCCATCAACTTTCCAGATATAGGCATGATAGCACTTGACCATCCATGACTTACTATAAATAGTAAGTATGAGCAACACATCCAATTGACTTACTAAAAATAGTAAGTATGGGTTAAAGTGCCCAGAATGGCCTTTGGAAGGCATACCAAAAATAAGCTGAGACACTGAGTTGAAGAGTACTGAAATAAACACCAAAAGGCCTGTTGAAGAGCCATAGATCACCCTCAAAGGGCCCCTAAACACCATGTTAGCCTACGGGAACCAAGTGACGGGCTAACCACTGCATCTATCAACTACCTAGGAAAAGGGGACATTACACAAACTCATGTAACAATCTTCTTCCTCCATCTTCACTTTAATAGAGTGCAAATAGTTCAATCAATCACATCAACCACACATATTTAAGATCTAGCAATTGAGAACACAATGAGAACACACGATTTACGTGGAAACAGATTAATCTTCTTCTTCTTCTTGTAGGCTCCAACCTACTATAGACTCCAATCTCCACTTGACAAAAATATAGGCTCCAACCTATTGGAGGGTTCAACCCTCACACAAATTGAGCTCAGACCCCAAGACAAGAGGCTCCAACCCCCACACAAATTGAACTCCAACCCATATACTATCCTTATAAATATAATCTCAACTCATACAATATCCTTCTTTCTCAAATCTGATCCAAACACAAATCTGATCCAATCTCAAATTTGATTCAAACACAATTATGATCCAATCTCAAATTTGATTCAAACACAATTATGATCCAATCACAAATCTGATCACTAGCTCTGATTTTGTATGATGTAAGTCTTTCAAATCAGGTTCACACTCATATACTTCCACTCCTCCACAAATCTGCTATAAATCATACATGCTTCTCTTTTATAAATCTGATCTAATCATGCACTAATTCATTTCACAAAAACTGATTATTATCATGCCAATATATTTACATACATTTCTGCTTCTAATCTTCACATATATTTGTCATATATATTTGCATTTATCATTCATACATGGGCTGCATAAATGCTCAAAATAAATCTGAGTTACACTTCATATTTCTGCCCTTTACTCTCTTTTCAGTCTGCTCTTATTCACATAATCATTGAATTGTTTTTGTTCCATTCACCCTTTAGTATTTTTTTATACCATTTTCAAAAGGTTCGATTTCTCAAAGGATGTCTTTTAGAAGAGGGCCGGCTTCTTTACCATCATTTAGATTTATTTTAGACCTCTTAAAGGAGGCAAACACATAGAGAGGTGGCATCTCTTCCAAGAGGGGTCGACCTCATTTAATTCCAGCGCAGCTTCGATAATAATTATTTTGAAATGTGGGCACTAATCTTGGGTCGGCCATCATCAGAAGATTCATATTAAAATTTAATAAATATCTCTTAGTCGGCTAGTTTTAACTTTAATTTATTTTGTCTTCCTTCAATATATTATTACTTGGCCGATCCATATCCATTAATAATCTCTGCCATTCTTAATTCAAATTTAATTTTTCCTTATGAAAATTTCTTGAATCCACCATTTTTGCATAGGATTTATAAATAGAGTGTTGTCATGAAGTTGGCCATACTTTCAATCCTTTGATGGTCTTTAATGCAATGATTTATGGCCTTTGGCCTATAATGATTTTCCTTTTTCTGTCATCAATATCTTTCCCTTTGACATCAATGACAACATATTCCAACAATTTCCACATTCATCTTTGATTTCAATGACAATCTCTTTGATAATCTCATCATTTGTAATGTCCCCTTCTCAGTAGCCACTCCGGAGGATCATTTAGCCTTTATTATACTTGGGGGCTAAAGGAGAAATAAGGGAATAATAATTAAATTAATTATTTATGAAGTTATCTCAATAAATTAAAATCAAAAGGATGACTTTATTCTTAATTAATTTAATTAAAGTGATTAAAATAAAATAATAAATTATAAAGTCACTTTGGGAATATAATAATATTTTAGAAGCTTCTTGGAGGATATTTCTAGAAGATCAAAAAGTTCCTTATAAGGAGCTGTGAGCTAGCCATTGGAGCATGTCTTGGATTATAATTCTGATTTTAGTTTGGAGAGAGCTGAGGGTTTGAAGACTCTAGGATACTGGTTTCGGTTGTGAAAGATTAACCCTAGCTGGAAGTTGTGGAGGAAGACAACTCAGTTTTCCTATAGGAGCAAATTTAATGGTCTTTGACCAAATTTGGAGCACAAGAGTTCGATTTCTTTTGGAGGAAGCTTTGAGCATATGACATATCGATTTTCACATGGTAGCAGATCATAATTGTTGGGAAAAATCGTGCTTCATCAAGCAGTTCAAGGCGCAGCATTTTGCATTACAATCAGTTCGATTTTTGGAGGAAATTCGATCCATTTGAGGCTCTTATTCATTATCGATTCTTGCTGGGAAAAAGATGGCATGTTGGTAGCTGAGTTTTGGTGAAGTCTTGGCTGCCAAGTTGTGGGTTCAAGCATTAACCAGTCGCTGCCATTTCCTCATCAAGGCGTCATCCAGGTTGGAGCGATTCATCATCTTATTTGTATTGTATAGTCTTGCATTCAGCATTCTAGAATATCGAGGTCTGCAATTACAAATCATTGCATCACTGTCATACAAACTAAGTTTGCATTATCATTGCTACTTTGTAAATCGTCTCATGTTGAGGGTGATCAACAGTTGTATGTCATTGGCAAAATATTATAATGGTTCTGAGTTTCAAACAGCAATACAATATATTATGGAATTTGGAGTTTGCATGTCAAGTGTTTGTAGAAATGTCTACTAGCTGCATTTGCTCATTTCAAGTAGTTGCATCTTATTTGAGTCAACTTAAGTCTTGAAAAATCAGAAATTATCTTGCATTTCATGTTCCATTTCATTTTCAGTCATTCGTATACTTTAGTTAGAGTCTATTTATGCATACTTTATCATTATATGAGAAAAAGCCAAAAAGAAACATCATCTACCAGTTGAGAGAACATTGCAAGACAATTGTTTGACGAAATTCCAAAATTTCTGAAACTGAAAATTTAGAGCAGAATTTGCAAGGGTCTTTACATCATTCTTCGACGTCAATGACAATACTTACTTCGAAGTTCTTGTTCATACCTCTTAATCTCCACAACGATCTCTTAGATATCAATCTTACCAACAATCTCCTCGACAAACTCTTTGACTACCTTGTCTACCTTTGACATCAATGTTCCAACACCATCCTCCATCTTGAGGGTATACAACTTCTTCCTCAGGATGAGTTCATTTTCTAGGGATTTAACTTGATAAATCTAACCAAAATCCTTCCAAAGAGCTATAGAAGTGGCTTCTTCATGTACATCCAACCATACAGAGTTTTCCAAACAAAGTCCAGTGAGGTCTTTTGCTTTTTTGACCATTTTGTCCCAATCTTCTTGTGATGTAGCAATATGTTTGGATATGGATACTGCAGTTGATAGATCCCAATCCATGAGTGTATCCTTAACCTTGAGCTTCCAAAGATCAAAGTCTATGCTTGAGAACTCCATTTCTATCTTTGATGTGCTTTCCATTTTTGTTTAAACAATATTTTTTGCGTAAGCTCCCATTGAATCCCATATTAGTACTAAAAACCCTTGTCCCTAAAACATATAAATCAATGTGATTAGGCATTGATATTTAATGAAAGGAAGTAGCGGTGCAAAATTTTTTTTCATACACTAATTTATGAGAGGAGGTATGTGCAAAAATTAAATTAGTCACATAGTTACAAGGTAACAAACACAAAAGGAATATACCATAACACAGTAGTTGATGCGAGGAAAACCTTTTCAAGAGAAAAATCCCACTTTCCAAAGCAACTCAATGTATTATTTAGTAACCGATGGTTACGATACACTTGTAGAGTCTAAGCCTTTACGAAATTGTTAAAAATAAGAGATTTGGAAGAATAGGGGCAGCATAATGGTACACACAAAAATAAATATGAAACATCCATCTCAAGCACCCAACAAATAGAAGAAGCAATACATGAAACCATCAAATTATAATTAGGAAACCATGGGCTAGAACCATCCCAACTATTGCGTCCAAATCCCTATTTAAAAATCTAACGCTCAATCTCCAAGATGATTTCGTAGGCTAAAATAACATATTACTTCCACATGCCATAAGCTCATCATATACACTTACTGACTTGGATGCCCCACTTGGCTCCATTATCTCCATTCAAAGATGTCATATGACATCTTATAACATGCATCATAAGTTGGTCAAAAAGCGTAATTCCCGCTTACAACTCTCTTATGTGTCATAAATGTTCTTACAATTTTGATGTGGGGGCCTCAACTTGCAGAGGCCATAACTTTTGATTCAGAAACCCAATTGAGTTTGTTTCTTTTAAATTGTAGACCTTGAGGAGATCTATGTTCCTATAACTAGCTTGCTAATAATGACCCCTTCTAACATTTGTAGGGCCAAAAATGACTTCTATAGCCTAGAAATTGACTTTTTCTGTTCTTTAACCCAAAAATTGCATTTTTTGTGTTATTAGGATGCAAGGTTGAGACTTCTTTCTTCACATAATATTGTTAATTACTCCCAAATTCTCATTAAGTACAAAATTTTTAGTCTTAGAGTACATATTGTCATAGTCTCATTGCTTGTAAGTCGTATACAAAACAAAATTGGAGAATATGGTTGAAGAAACTTGGTTTGCATGAGATGTTCTCTTTAACACCCTATTATAGTTGTTGCAAATGAAGATTAGGAAACATACTTCAAACTTGTATATAAGATCTGTTTGAATGAAGATTGAAGCATAGTATGGTATTGAGGTTCGAATAATGATAGGACAACAATTCTAGAGGATAGGGAGCAAGGTAGTTAATTATTCATAATGGGAAAGATAAGATTATGGAAAACTTGCTTCCAAGAGCTCCAAATCTTTGTTCACATGTTTTGCAAGTATCAAGGTAAATATGTTGTCACTCATAATGAAAAAGATAGGGTTAAGAAAAAGCTATGTGTAAGTGCTCTAAAGTATGGTCCATCCCTTTCAAGATGCCATAGGAAGACGCCCATTACAATGTCCTTGTCTCCACTATGATCCATGGTTATGACAATTTTATCGCCTTGCTCATATGTCATAATTCCATTCACAACAAGGATACCACCCTCTTTTCGAAGATGCTTGGAACTAGTTAAACCCATTACCTTTTCATGACAATTAATCATTGTTCTTTTTCCACAAAACAAATATCCACAGTCTAAAGGAATTAAAGCCACAACTAGCTTAATTCATGGAAGTATTTGGTCGATTGCATAGTTTTATTGTTCAAACGTGGGAGCTATATTCATATAGAATCTTAAATAGGCATGCATACCATTAGTTGCATACATATATATAACTTTGTGCTACTTCTTGCCAGCTTATTGTGTAGATACACAGGATAAAATGATGATTCTTCATGTATGTACCTATTTAAAGTTCTTTAGAGTAGACCTAAGTAAAATGAAATTTAAGAAAATTTCATTACAATTATGCCATCAAATATATTTCTTAAAAGGTTCCAACAACATGCAACAGGACCCCCATTGTCATACAATAAGAAATCAAAGTTATTTAAATTTTTGAAGCTTCTTGTGATTAAATTTTGACATGGGGACATCTGCTGACACGATGAAATCATTTGACATGCATTTAATACGATTAGCCTCATGTATAAATATTCATCCATGAAGCATTTTTTTATTATTTTGTGTGATTTACTCCATTGCATGCATTACTCTGCTGCCACAAACTTAGGGATATTGTGCTGCAATTTGATAGAAAATCAATAAATCTACGATAACATCAGCAGCATGGAGTGTGACATAGGTAGGTAGTATGGAGAAGTGAAAATACAACACATAAAAGGGCAGCATTTTATAACATTTATGCAAAAATGGTCCAAAATAGCCACTGCTGACTCGCAACATAGCCTCCACAAGATATTTGAGGATTTTGTGCTCTAAAATTTCTGTTGGTTCGGAGGAACCAGATCTATCTAAATGATGATCATGAGCAACCCCGTAAAGATCTTCCTGAAAAAAAAGTGAATACAAAAAGAATTGTTGCCAAGATCTATGTTTGTTTTCATTTCTTTGTCATGATTATTGAGCCTAATGCTCTAATTAGTGTGTAAAATTGACATCAGCTTTATAGAAAGGCAACGCTATCACTTTAGAAGATATCCATGTTGGTATTTCATTGCTTGAATCATGCTGCCTCAAAGTTAAATATTGAGATAAAATGTCAATTTTGAGGGTTTTATAGTAAAAAACAACGACCAATGTGAAAAAGCAATGTGTTTTTCAATTACACATTTTAAATGCATCTTTTTCAATTATAGACATTTTTTTCCTTGTTTGATAGGTGTTTGATTAGTTATTGAAAAACCTAAGGCAAATGAGTTAGAATGACATGCCATAGGTCATGTGTACATTTAAAAGGTGGGTACTCACATGTTTTTTATGTTTTTTGTTACTATGGTTTATAATGTGTCCCTTCAAAACAACTTTTGATAATGGGTAGTGTGTGTGTCCCTAATAAGCAACTTTGATGAAGAATATGTTCAGAAAAAAGCTGCTAATTCTATTACTTGCTTGTATTAAGAAGAAGAGAAGATTACAATATATAGCAGTGACAAAACACTGTAGGCATTTATGAATCTAGCTACTTCAACTAACTACAACTGTAGACATTTAAGATGTCTACCAACCTCTACCTACTAACTACTGTAGAAACATTATATAATTGACCATTAAATATAGAGATATGACAATATTCTAACACCCTCCCTTAATGGTCAATCCGTCAACAACACCAAGTTGCCTCCTGAATTTGACAAACTATCCAGGCTGAGACACTTGGTGAGAATATCGGCAGTTTGATCCGCTGTCGGAACATACTGCAGCTGAACTGATTCGTTTTCTACTAGCTTGCGGATGTAGTGACAATGAAGCTCGACATGCTTGGTACGTTCATGGAAGACTGGATTTTTGGCCAGTTTGAGTACCCCTTGATTATCAGTGTACAAGGGAGAAGGTCCTGCTTGTGACATGTGCATGTCAGAAAGCATCCTGCGGAGCCAAACTGCCTCACATGCTACTTTAACAGTTCCTCGATATTTAGCTTCAGTCGAGGAAAGAGCCATTGCCTGTTGCTTCTTGCTGGTCCATGTTGCAACACCTGTACCCAAACTGATACATACCCAGAAGTGGATTTTCTGTCATCCACTGAACTTGCCCAATCTGAGTCTGTATAACTAATCAGCTTTGGATTGCATCTGCCATACAAAATGCCATAATCTGAAGTGCCCTTAACATATCTTAGCACTTGCTTCGCTGCAACCTAATGATCAGCTTTTGGAGCTGTCATGAAGCAAGAAATGTAGCTCACGACAAAACTGAGATCAAGTCTAGTGGCAGTGAGGTAGATGAGACTGCCCACTAGTTGCCTGAATGCTATCTCATTTACTGCAGGTGAATCAGATTTGGCTGATAACTTCAGTCCCTTCTCCATAGGTGTGGAGGCAGGTTTGCAATCCTGCATCCAAAATTTGTCAAGCAGACTTCTGGAATATTTAGACTGAGAGATAAAAATGCCTCCAACGGTTTGCCAAACCTCAATACCCAAACAATAATGGAGAAGCCCCAAATCTGTCATGCCAAAAGCTTAACACAAATCCTGTTTGATTGCTGCAATCAAATGTGTTGAACTGCCAGTAATAATCAAGTCATCAACATAGACAACAAGAAACAAAATATCACCAGAGTGCTTGACATATAGATTAGAGTCAGAAGGGCTGCGCTGAAAACCATGATCAACCAAGTACTGATCAATCTTGATGTACCATGCACGAGGAGCTTGTTTCATTCCATAGAGTGCTTTCACGAGCCTACATACCTGATGCTCTTTACTAGCAACCTTGAAAACAGGAGGCTATGTCATGTAGACTTCTTCCTGCAACTCACCGTTGAGGAAGGCACTCTTGACATCCATCTGATGAACTGTCCATCCAAACTGGGCTGCAATAGCGAGAAGAAGACGAATTGTGATCATCTTGGTAGTAGGAGGAAAAGTCTCCTCATAATCAATGCCCTCCCGCTGTGTGAATCCCCGAGCAACTAATCTGGCCTTGTATTTATCCAAAGTACCATCTGCATGATACTTGACCTTATAAACCCATTTGCAGCTGATAGGTTTCTTCCCAGGAGGAAGATTAGAAAGAACCCAAGTGTGATTCTTCAAAAGACTATGGTATTCTGTCTCCATAGCCTTTTCCCACTCTAGAATTCCTTTAGCCTTTGAATATGTCTGAGGCTCATGGATGCTGTGGATGTTGGCCATAAGAGAAAAAATGACTGTGTTTTGTTGCTCGCTCTTTCTACGAGCTGATCTGCCCTCAATGAGTTCATCATCATGAAGATCACCGATAGTCTTAAGCCACCACTTAGGCCGACGAGTAGAAGTACCAACATCTGGAATAGGAGAAACATCTCCTGGGATTTTTGGAACAAAGTCATCTAGATGTGAGTCTTGAGGAAAATCAGGTGGTGCTAGATCATGACTGGTAGACTCTTCATCTTTAGAGTCAAAATGCTCTGAAGCCCTCCCATCAAGGGAACCAAGAGGAAGACGAACACGCTCATCAAAAACCTTCATAGGCTGAACCTTGGGATTGGTAATAGGAACAAATGGACCAGTAGTCTCATCAATCACAACATCACGACTGAATATGAGACGATCTGTCTCCACATCAATCAACCTGTATGCCTTGTGATTGTCGCTGTAACTAGTAAACATAAGTTGCTGGCTCTTGGAGTCCAACTTGGCACACTTGGCATTTGGAATCTAGACATGAGTTGTAGAACCAAAGACTTTTAGATGGCCCACCTTAGGCTTACGTCTTGATTGGACTTCTTCAGGAGTCATCTTCTTAACGGCCTATGTAGGTGGCCGATTTAGGAGGTAGACTTCAGTATAAACTGCTTCAGCCCAGTATTTCTTAGGGACATTTTTGTACTCCATCATAGAACGAGCCATTTCAGTAATGGTGCGATTCCTACGTTTAACTACACCATTCTACTGAGGGGTGTATGGTGTGGTGAGTTGGCGCTTAATGCCATGTGTCGCACAAAAAGTAGAGAAGTCAGTTGGACAAAACTCCCCTTCATTATCTAACCTTAGAGTGACAATTTGAGAACCTGATTCTTTCTCAGCTAAAGCCTTATACTGCTGAAATGTATTGAACACATCTGATTTATTTTTCAAAAAATACACCCACATTTTTCTATTGAAATCATCAACAAATAATAAAAAGTACCTGGACCCAGTAATAGATGGAATGTTCATTGGTCCACATACATCAGCATGAACTAATTGAAGTACCTTGGAGGCTCGCCAAGAATCACCATCTGAGAATGGTGTCCAATGCTGCTTCCCAGCTTGACAGACTCCACAAACTCCATGATTTTGAGTTTGGATCTCAGGTTGCAGATAGTGCATCGTCAAGTACCCATAACGCTGATGCCAAAGTTTGCTGATGGAAGTACTCCTGGCTGCCAAAGCGTGCTCCTGAGAATCACTGGAATCAACACGTCTATACAGACCATGATCCTCAAGTCCCATAGCGATTGTAGTACAAGTCTCCCTATCAACAATGTTGCAGGTGGACGAACTGAAAACATCCAACTACGGAGAATGCCGCATGATTTGACTGACTAAGAGAAGGTTATGTTCCATGCCTGGAACATAGTAAACATCAAGAAAGATTAAATTTCTTCCTCCTGAGTGAATTTAGATAGTGCCCTTTCCAACAACTGTGTACTCTTGGCCTCCTCCAAAAATGACCTAATCAAAGAATGGTTCGAATTTTGTGAACCAATCCTGACGAGAGTAAAATTCCGCAAAGCCCCTAAATCAATATACCAAGCAGAAGATTTTACTGGATCTGCAGTCCTTTTGGCCATAAAAGCATAGAATGCAGATTCTTTCTACTTAGAGTGTTCTACGACATTTGCCTTTTGTTGAGATCCTCCTTGCTTCTTTTGTTCAAAAGACAACCGAACCCGACAATCAGGCTTCATGTGACCATACTTATGGCAATAATTGCACTGAACGTTCTTTTTCTTCTTGCTGTCCTGAGAAGAACCAGAGCCTTTCAGCTGAGAAGATTGAGCCTTCCCTTTGTTCTTAGCAGAAGATTTGGTAGAGAATGCTTGCTCTGTGGAGGTGGAATTGGTATTGCTCCCAAACTGCTGTCTCCAACGATCCTGTTGGAGAAGCTTGTTACACAAGTCTGGAAACTTCAAATGAACATTTGTTGAAGTAATATTGAGCGTTTTAATGAAATGCTCATGAGATTTTGGCAAACTCTTCAAAGTAATGACGACCATGTCCTCTTCCTCCATTGTTCGACCAATTGCCTCCAACTGATCACGAATGTCCTTAATCTTTGTCAGATGTTCCTGTAAGGACATTTTCTCATCCATCATGATGGAAAAGAGCATGTTCTTGAGAAAGAACGCTCTGCTCTTGTCGGAGGTTTCATAAAGGGCCTTGAAATGATCCCAGATTTCCGTAGTAGTTTTTCCAGACGGTACCTGAGGTAGCTGCTCATCTGTGACTGAGAGTTTGATAAGCATGACAGCTTCCCGTTTGCGTTCATCCCATTTGTCCTTATCCTTTCTAGCAATGGTAGGACGCCTTATCCTTTCTAGCAATGGTAGGATGTGTAGTGCCCAGAACAACTGTATCAAGACACTGGTGCTCAAAGATAGTTAGCATGCGTTGCTTCCAGGTGTTGTAATTCTTCCCATTGAACTTTTGGTTGCTTTCGAGCATTATATTTGTTAGAGATGCCATCATGTACCCTGAAGTCAAACTGGTGAAGGCAGTAAAACCACTACACTGTAAACAAAAACAAGTTTTGCAGGACAAATTTCAAGGCAGAAATCAAAACCCTAGCATGGATTTTGAGGTATAAAACCAATGCAGATTTTTTAAGACAAAACCCAGAAAATTTGAAGAATACCCAGAAAATTTCGACAGCACCCACGTGTACAAATTTGAGGCACGAAAATCGAGACACCCAGAAAAAATTGAAGACAACTCAGTTGAGGTCTCGAAAAACCCACCAAGAATCTGCAATCAATTTTTTTTTTTTGGCATGAAACGAAGGGTAGTCAAACCCTAGGCGGCTAGAAAAATGCAGAAAAAATACTGGAAATCGTGTGTTCATAGAGAGCATCAAATTCTGGCAGTAGACAAGGAAAAACGCGAGCAAAATTGTTGATGTAAGTAGCGGCGGGAGATTTCTTTCTCCTATAAATTTGCAATATATGATAAATAAATAATTCCAAGGCAAGTCGGACTTGCTATATATAAATATTATTTTAAATTTATAAGGCCGACCCAAGATGAAAAGTCACCTTGGTTCTTAAATGAGGCCGACCCTTGTGAAGAGTTGCCTTGCTTGTGAAGAGGCACCTTACATTGTATATATAGAAGGTGATGACCATTTCATTTCATTATCAATCAATTCATTCAAAAGACAAATTCACACTGATCAGGAGTTAGCATATCTACAATAGTTTATCATTTTTCTTAGAGCAGATTGACATCAAGGAGAATTCATTGTAATTGTGCATTCACATCTAGGAGAGGTGCTGTGTTTCATTATTTCAGATTAGCCTAGAGTTTGGCCCAGATTGTAAGCAGATTTCTGCTCTTTCATTCAATATATAAGAGATATATTCTTGGTTGGGATTTTCTCCCTCGAGGAGGGTTTTCCCAGGGTATATGCTGTGTTCTATTGTTCATGTGTTGTATTTCTGCTTTTTGTTAAATCTGATCCTAAAACTAACATGGTCCCAGAGCGGGTCTAAGAAAAGATCTGATCAGATTTGGTTAAACAAAAATTCAGTCAAGAAGTAATGATTGAAGCTATAGGCCTGTTCGATACACAAATAAATGTTCAATGTGGTTGCAGTGGTGATGTATGGAGGGACGACTCCTGTGGTATTCGTTGATTCATTGATTAAGGGTAGCTTAATACTTCGTGGCATTTCTCCTATGTCGTATTCTCTTTGGCCGTGTGGAAGGAAGTCGTGATGATTTATTTTCACTCTTTTGATTACTTAAACTCTTTCATCGCATGAGTGTGTGTGCGTTGATTCATAATGTGATCTCAAGATTTAATGGAGTCTTCAATGTTTGATAAACGGTCGATTCATTTTTTTCCACTGTCCACGAGGCCGAGATCGAGTGAAGGTGGCAAAGATGAGACACAGCTACAGGTCTAGCTCATTGGTGTACTAACATAAAGAGATAAGTATTTTATCTAGTTATTAATTCATGCAATAACATTGGAATAGTGAATCATGTATGATTCTAGCATTGGTATTTCTCTTCGGGATAGTTTATTTCTATGAACTATTATTAAACTCTCTAAAATGCTTTCAGGACGGACCGAGGAGCATAAGGATGATGAGAGATTGCATTCAAGGGAGGAAGAGTTTGATGCATCCTATGAGGAAGTCACAACTTGCTGCCATGGGACTGAGTTGATGGCACATAACTAGAAACATCTCTCGAAGAGGAAGAACCTATTCAGATTGTCATTGCGATTAGTTTCTTTGAAGAGGAGGAAATAACATTTAGAGGGAGTCTGACAAACCAACAGAGGCAACCTTGGACGAGGAGGTCAGGAGGTTGATGCAAGTACTTGGAGCTTCAGAGGGAGTCACATCATCATGGAGATTTGTTGTAATGTATATTTCTCTGTGACGGAGAAGTATGAGGTGAAAGCCCTTGTTGTATATTTCTCTGTGACGGAGAAGTATGAGGTGAAAGCCCTTGTTAGCGTATATTTCTCTGTGACGGAGAAGTATGAGGTAAAAGCCCTTGTTAGTGTATATTTCTCTGTGATGGAGAAGTATGAGGTGAAAGCCCTTGTAGTGTATATTTCTCTGAGATGGAGAAATATGAGGTGTGAGCCCTTGTTCATCTTTGAGACTGAGACGAGATGTCATGTTGAGAGACTCCGTGATGATTCCTTTGTACTTGTGTTTTTCCACACATAGGAGTAGCCATGGTGGACGTCATGTTGAGAGACTCCATGACGACATCACGTTGAGTGACTCCATGATGGGCACTTGTGCACATGTTCCTTTCCACACATGGGAGTAGCCATGGTGGACGCCATGTTGAGTGACTCCATGACTATATCATGTTGAGTGACTCCGTGATGAACTCTTTTCCACAAATGGGTGTAGCCATTGTGGGTGTCATGTTGAGAGATTCCATCACATAGATATCTGGAAAGATATCTCCCTAGCTAAGAGGGAGTGTTGATGTAAGTAGCGGCGGGAGATTTCTTTTTCCTATAAATTTGCAATATATGATAAATAAATAATTCCAAGGCAAGTTGGATTTGCTATATATAAATATTATTTTAAATTTATAAGGCCGACCCAAGATGAAAAGTTGCCTTGGTTCTTAAATGAGGCCGACCCTTGTGAAGAGTTGCCTTGCTTGTGAAGAGGCACCTTACATTGTATATATAGAAGGTGATGATCATTTCATTTCATTTCATTATCAATCAATTCATTCAAAAGACAATTCACACCTATCAGGAGTTCGCATATCTACAACAGTTTATCATTTTGCTTAGAGCATATCGACATCAAGGAGAATTCATTGTAATTGTGCATTTGCATCTAGGAGAGGTGTTGTGTTTCATTATTTTAGATCGGCCTAAAGTTTGGCCCAGATTGTAAGCAGATTTTTGCTCTTTCATTCAATATATAAGAGATATATTCTTGGCTGGGTTTTTCTCCCTCGAGGAGGAGGGTTTTCCTAGGGTATATGCTGTATTCTATTGTTCATGTGTTGTTGTGTTTCTACTTTTTGTTAAATCTAATCCTAAAACTAACAAAAACAATATAGAAAATTGCGTCTTCATGTGACTAGAAGCCAACTGAAAAAATGTGTTAGGAATGCAGGAAAAAATTGCGTCCAAACAAGCAGGAATGTGCAGGTCTTTATCAGGAACAAACGCACCAGAGGAAAACAAATCGCGTGCCACACAAGAGATAACAAACCGCGTTTAAAGGCGTTTTGAAAACCCTTCAAAGAGGTTGCACGCCACCGAAAACCTTCACAAAATGCAAAATGCAAAAAGAAAAAAGCGCGCGCAGGTTGCAATTGAAACAAAACACAGGTCGCACAGAGGTTGCAAGTGCGGGCAAGAATCACAAACTTCCATCGCAGGAAGTAAACATAATCCTAGGGCACGACGCGGGAGATATAGAGAGCTCGTGATTTTTAGAGGCGTCGCACAAGAGTTCGCCTGAGGCAAGTTCACGCCAACAGAAGTTTAACGAATGCTGTACACCTACAACAAGAACTTCAAACAGAACCCTCCAAAAGCGATGCACAAGAATTTTAAACAAAATAATTTCAAAACGAAATTATAAATTTTTCAAAAAGATTTCCCTGAGCTCTGATACCATGTTTAGAAAAGAACTGGTAATTCTATTACTTGCTTGTATTAAGAAGAAGAGAAGATTACAATATATAGCAGTGACAAAGCACTGTAGGCATTTATGAATCTAGCTACTTCAACTAACTACAAGTGTAGACATTTAAGATGTCTACCAACCTCTACCTACTAACTACTGTAGAAACAGTATATAATTGACTATTAAATATACATATTCTAACAGAATAGTGTCTCCCTAGTTCATCGAATGCTATTTGTACCAATGTTCCTACCATTGTTTGGTGTGATGTAATAAGGGGGTAATGTTGGAATATTACATCTTAGTTTAAGTTTAGTCTATAGTTTATAATATATTAGGCTTGTAAGTATGTGTGTTAGGTTATAAAATAAATGTTAGTTGGGTGTGGTAGCTGTAATCATGGTTAAAATTCTTGGACCCAACAACAATTTGGTTGACCCAAAAGTTTTAAAAACTCATGACTCAACAAAAAATTGGGGAAAAACATAGCAATAACTTAAGCTTGGGAATATATTTGGATTTGACAATGTAAACTATTTTCTTCATCAATGTTTCAGATCATAGTCCATGATCCATCTTTTTCTCTTCGCTGACTTTCTCATCTTGATGATGGATCATGGAGTATGATCCGAAATGTTGATGGAGAAAAAAGTTTATATAGTCAAATTGCAGAAATATTGCGAAGCTTATATTATGGATTATGAAAATTTCATGGTTTTAATTGGCAATAAGTTGGCAAATTTATCAAAAATTAAAAATACATAAATTTTGAAAAATATTCCTAAAAAATATGCATGTCATTGAATTTATGGAACACATCATTGATTTGCTTAACATCTAGATCAAAATTATAGTTATATACATATCTTAGATCAAAAAATGAGTTAAATACATATGAGATTTTGGTTTCAATATCAATATGATTTACAAATCATAAATTTCTTCTATGATTTAAGCTCAAAACTTTTGTTGAGAGGGTGTTGTGGAACTAGATGGTATAGCTACATCATTGTCAACAAGATGACTCTAAAGTTATAATTTTGGAGGCATACACAATTTAAAATTAGAAAGGGCATCTATAAGAAGGATATTGGATACCATTGAAAAAGTTGAAAGCACTGTAAAGTCTTGAACAAAGTCCCCACTCCTAGCAACAAGCCTGCCAAGAATACACCAACACCTAAAAGCAATGTTGCAAACATACAGTCAACACCCAATAGTTGAAACGTGAATTGCGACTTGTAGAAAACAAAATATTGGAGCCCTCACACATAGAGGAAACCATCAAGAAGTTGTGAAATACCTAAAATAGTGACTAAATGCATAGAAAAAAAAACATGTTCATTTATAGTCACATAGGATGAAATACTAGTTGGTTTATAGTCACATAGGATGAAACACTAGTTGGTTTATAGTCATATAGGATGAAATACTAGTTGGTTTATAGTTGCATAGGAAAGGCACACAAAGTGAAATTTATAGCTGCATCACGTTTTTTATTGGAGCATAGGAGGGCATTGAAAAAAACCATGAGCGAGTTTTACCTTGAGTGGTGGGTTTTTCCCAAGTTTTGTGGTGGGTTTGGCATGCTATCAAGTATAACTTGAAGTGATTTTTGTAAAACTTGGAGAGATTTGGGGGTACTAATAAGCTTTGCATGTAGGTTTCTTGAAAACTTAGCGTGCTCTCTTGCATTTTCGAATATTTAAATGTTTAATGGAAGTTTTATAACCTTTGGGGTTTTGTATTTGTGTTGCTCTTTGATTTGGTGATTGCATCTCTTGTGGTTGTATTGGTAGCATTTTCATCTGTTCCAACACGTTTGAGGGGCTCTAAAGAGTCATGAAATGTTTTTGTTTTACATGATATGAAGATTTTATGACAGTAGCAAATAGGGGTTGGAGTTTGGATTAGGAAAATTGATCATGTTTGAGGCATTTTGGAGCCAAATAGTCCTTGTGATTAATTCTAAAAGGTACAAGAACCCTCATTTCCATATATTTTTTTTCATTTTTCAAGTTCGTTGTCCAAAGGAGATTAATTTTTTTGGCTTGGCACTATTCATCCATATACACACACCATTGTACTTTTTGTATATGTACATAGAGTTTTTTTGGTACTATGTATTGTTGACATCATCGAATAGATTGCCGATGTCATTGCTTAAAAAAGGACTTCTCTCGACTGGTTGTTTTGATTTTGAAACCCAACTTTGGAAGACCATAACTTGGTTATTTGAACTCAAAATCAGTTGTTTGTTTTTGATATAGGGTAGAATTTTATGCAGTTTGTAGTAGTGTTAGTGATTTTTTTATTTGACACTGCAGGTTTCTAGAATTTTAGTTTTCTTAGAGATTTTGTTGCTAAGTTGTTCTTTTTGGAGCTTCAATTGCTTGTAACTTTTACAAGCGACTACCTTTCTAGGTGTCATTTTTTTGAAAGTTGATATTTTTTCAAGTTCTTCATAGTGGTGCAATTTTTGAGTTCCTATTTTGTAAGAACATAACACTTTCAACGTTTTGGCCACTTGTGTCGTGTAAAACTTAATTAAATCTAGAATATTGCATTGTAATTGTAGTAAAATAAAGTGCCAAACATTGTAATTGTTTGAGGGGTCATTTCAGCAACCAAGTGTGGAAAAATTGAACAATTTGGGGTTGTTTTTTTATATTAAATATAGAGAGATCAAAAGATACAGAACAATGGAGCAGTAATTTCATCAGCAGATTAGAAATCCAGCCCTCGAACCAGTACAAAAGTGGAGCCCCCAGGTCCAATGGACCATCCCACAAAATAGCAGCAAAAGCTCCCCCTCCTAATCTACCCCATACAAAAGATCATCAAGGATCATCTTCAAAAGAATAGTAGTCCAGAATAGGCCTGCAGCAAAAATCAGATATACAATATAGAATAAAATCAGAGAATATCAGTCAAGACTGGACAGCATAAATTAACATCATGTCAAAAAGGATATAAAGAAGTTTGCTGAATATGTCAATTGGATCCATGGAGCACCATTGCTGTCTTGTCTGAACGCCTGAGAGGCCCTTAAACTTCAGCCATAATAACTCAACCATCAGCTTCATGGTTAAGAGATGATAACTTGAGAATGGTGGACTTGACAGTGCACGCAACACTATCTACACTTCTTCCCTGGAATCCAGTGGGCCCTGCAACCACCAGAGGCCATCGTATCCCTGCTGAACAGAGCAAACAATGTCATTGGGAACCATCTGAGCCTGTGCTGCATTGATCTCTTCAACTGAAAAGCCAGGAACACTATTCTTCTGCTGCTCCACCAGAACACTAACCAAATTTTTACCCTTATACAGACTATGATTAGCTATCTGATCATCTTTGATTTCATCTCTGAATACCTGCAAGGCACTCAAAAAAACCTCAGGACCCAGGTAGCCATCCTGCCACACATGACCAGATCTGGCATCCATTATCTTAACAGAAGGATCCCTGCACACCAAGTATTTCTGGAACTTATCCTTTGATAGCTCCATAGTAGTGAACACCTGCATAGCAATATTATAGAATATGAGTCCCTTGTGAAGAGCACAAAGATATACTGAGAGGGGGGGGGGTGAATTAGTATATCAACTAACTTTTTCCCTCTCAATTCTTATCAACTTCAAACTCTAATACAAATCAACTATGCAAGAATATCTCAATATGAACAAGTTGACACCAAGATTTTACGTGGAAACCCTTACGGGAGAAAACCACGGTACAAACAATGTACTTTATGAATTATATAAACTTTTACAATGAATGTAGGTACCAACCTACTTGAATCACCAAATAAGTAGTTTAGTAGGCACCAACCTACAAAGAGCACCAACCCTTAATCCTGATTTAGTAGGCACCAACCTACAAGGAGCTTCAACTCCTAATGCTGATTTAGTAGGCACCAACCTACAAGGTGCACCAACCCCTACTTGCCAAGCACCTACTTAGCAAAGATTATAATTTGAATGAATAGTGTTTTCCACCTTTAATGTTGCTTCCTCAATGGATGATGGACTTTACAATCTTCTTGAAATTATCCTCCTTGAATGATATCAAAATATATCTTGTTCACAATTTTCCTTTTCACATAAAAATTTACTTCATGATGATGCCATCTATTTCACCAGATCTGCATATATTCTTTACAAGGATCTTCCTTTTATCTTCTCATTTGCATATCTGATATAACCTTTTATTCTACACTATTTTTCTCTTATAAATCTGATCACTGTTTCTGATTTTGTATCTTTTGTAGGCACAACACTCAGCAACACAATACACAGTACTTTCTACAGTCACTTCACACCTGATTGTGACTTAAGAATATAGCATTTGCTTCACACAATACTCAGCACAGCACTTATGTTTTTATGATTTCGCAGTTATTCCTTATAGCACACTCCTATCCTCTATTTTCAGATTACATACATCTTATGTACTCACACATTCAGCACACATTCACTTCAAAGATCTTCTTTTATTACCACATACATACACACTTTCCTTAACCAGTACTTTGCATAAGATTCATTCTATATAGCCACACACATTTGTGTTTATGATATATCGATTGTTCCACACACAACTGTAAATCTTCAATCTCTATCAAATACAATGTTCAATAATTACACAGCATACTTCTTAATCTGCAATTTTGATGATATAGCCTTTATTTCATTTCCCGACACTGAAAATCTTCAATCGCCATCAAAGATGATATTCAATAAATTCCATCCATCAACACCACTCTCTACATTCTTCAGATCATCTTCAATTTTTTCGCACATTTCACACCCATCCACACCTTTATCTTTTATATGTCTTCAAAGAAGGTGATAGACACATCCTTTCATACTGACTACTTCCTTTCACAATGGATGTAACAATTCAGAAATGTTATTGTCCTTTCTCAAATGAATATATTAAATAATCTTCTTTAAACACTCGTATCCTCTCAAAAGCGCTTCCTTTCATTGCAATGTTTTTCTTCATAACAAATCGCACCATTTTATTTGGTTTTATACATTTGATTTTGCCATAATTATTTTATAACAAATTATTTTATTTCAATCGCACCTCTCTTGAGATTATTGTTTATAACCGATTCTCTTTATGTTATCGGGCTTGTGAGATAGATATATCTCTTCCTTAAGTCGTGTTGAATATTCTTTATAGAGACTTTCTTTTATAAAGTAATTACTACCAATAAATATAATCGCTGCCTTCAGAAATGCATTCGATCCTTTAACATTTTCAACGATGCTTGGAAGCTGGATAATACGATTCTGCTCATGACTCCACATGATTCTATTTTATTCTTTCTATATGAGATCTCCCGGAAATGATGATCTCCCGTCAAGAGTAGTAATACGATTCTGCTCATGACTCCACATGATTCGATTTTATTCTTTCTATATGAGATCTCCCGGAAATGATGTTCTCCCGTCAAGAGTAGAGATTATAGGAATTACTTACGTGTTCTTACATCTCCGAACTTCTTGAAGGTTTCGTTGAGCAGAGATATTATTGTCACTTCTTTCATAAGACTCAGATAATACATCAATTCAATGCTGCTTTATCTATCTCTAATTTGTCACCCTCAAAGTTTAGACTTCTTCTGATTTGTCTCTTGCCTGTAGCCGTCGTTCCTCCCAGATACGTCTTCTTATGTTGAATTCAATGTTATCTCCAATCTAAGTCAAAGATAATATGCTCCAATCTTATGACTTTTTTCTCTTGTCAAGTATGCTGGTATATATAATCTCTTTTATCCTTCATGATATTCATGATAACCTCCAACTATCTCAACTTGAGCACCTTTGACATCAATGACAATATTTCCAACACCTTGTAGGACTCAGAAAGCAACTTTCTTCTACCGTGAAATTGGTCCTCATTTCGGGACTTCCAAATTGCCCATAAAATCTTAGTAGAAAGGATATGCCAGAATAAAGCACCAGTTTTACTTAACTTGCAATTTTGTAAACAAAGCAAATTCATATAGCTTAGACCTTCATTACATCCCCAGATATTATGAGAAAAGCAAAACATATTCCAGATTTCTTTGGAAAAAATGCAGTCAAAGAAGATATGAGACAGGGTTTCAGGTTTCCTGCACAAAGAGCACATCTCAAGACCACTGGGCTAGCTTTATAGGGGAGCTTTTGCAGAAGCAGAAGCCATCTGAAGCAGGCCTTTTTGGCCTCAAGTTCCTTCTGCCAATTTTGCAAAAATATTCTATGCCAATGATCCTTACTCAAGTCCATTTGCCAAACTTTATTCATATGTTCAGTAATATCAACCTGCTCAGTAAGCATAGAATAAATATCCTTAGCTTTAACATTCATAATTTTATTACCATTATGCCACACAAAGTCTGTATAATGGAGAGGTTCATTTATAACTTTAACTGGGAACTTGAGATGTCCGCAGGCCTCTCTCAACACCGTGAAAGTTCTCCAGTTGCTTTGAGGAATGTTGAACTCAGAGCTAAGGGTAGTCCAATCCTTCAAATTACCATTAATTATAAAGTACTCAATTTATAAAGTGCCAGTTTTATGTTCTAGTCTTTTGAGGCTTATACATATGCATTTTGTAATCACAGTTTGAGATAAAGTTCCATTTTGGAGGTTTTTCATCATGGATTTTGGAATTAAAATCTATCCTTTTGTTGGTAGGCCAATTTCAGAGAACTATTTGTCATGAAAACGAGGGAGAAAAAGTCAATGCCTTGAGTGGGATCTATTGCCCTATCTCCTTGGACTTGTTTTTGAGGCAAGTGAGTAAAAGCAAAAGAATTCATGGTTTAACAACAATGACATGGTGTATGGTCTAATATGTCTCACTATTCCTAAGGATATTATGAATTAGCTTGAGTACACTGGGTGCTGTTTCACTTCTTGGACCTTCATTAGGTAGCTATATGGAGAGTTTGATTCTTCATCTGAAAGTGATGTGTCCTTAGAGAACCTTTCACATATTACTTTGGATATGCTTATCTTGAGTATGATATCACACATGTTTGTTTAATTTTACTTAGGTAGGATATGATATTGATTCACACATACATGGGATTCTACTTTTTCCTTATCCTCACAGATTTGGAAACTTGGATAAGAAAAATCCTCGATTTTGGTTTTTATGCCCTATCTTCATCTTATTGGATTTTGTTATTACGGAATCTAGCAGCGCTCGTTCCATGGATAACCCCCCTATGAAACTTGTCCATTTCCTAGGATTCGTGAAGTTCAAGTACGCATAACGAGGTGATTTTCAAGCCACCTCGAAATGCGTTCCAAAGCCTCGAATAGTCAATTTGAGCATCCCCCTATGTTCGCCTCGCGAAGACCTTCGAGACGAGCCCTTTCGCGAAATCTCACTGTTCATACTTAGCGAATTGTGAAAAATGCAATAGCACTGAAAAAGTGTGCTCCTCATCACAAGCCAAATTTGGCTAAGTATGAAAAGTGTAGGGGCGCTAATTTTTAGCGCCCCTGCATGAAGGTGAATTTTTTAAAATGTAATAGCGCTAAAAAAGTGCGCTATTACATTTTTTTTCCACACTTAAGTCTTTTTCTGGCCCTGGCGCGTTTCTTCATGTTTTTCACATTTTTCGTTCATCGTGCCACTTTTCGTGCCTAAATTTATTGCTCGACTTGAGTTAGGTTTTTGAGCCACCATTTATTTAAAAGTGTTTTAGTTTTCTTTTTTTCATTGTTTTTGATCTTTATTCTTCATTTCTTCATGTTGGGCGAGTTCTCCTCAAACTGCAATCACGTTTTTGAAAAATTCGAAGTTCCTCTCCAGCATTTTTCACGTTTTCTCTTGGTAAGTCTTTTTCCTTACTTTCTCTTCATTCTTTTTTTTTTTTTATGCACGTCTTGATTTTGCATATGCGTTTTTATGAATCTCTGTCTTCTCTCACGTTTTTTGCCATCACCTCACGTTTTCTCTTTCTCCATTCGCATTTTTGTTTTGCGTGCCCTTTCCATGCTTCTTTTCATGACGTTTCAAGTGGAATCCCCTCTTCCTCGCGCGTCCTTCTTTCTGCTTCTAACCTCAATGTTTTTGTGTTAATATCAGTCTTTGTCAACCTCTCAATCACGTTTTGGCACAAACATTGAAGAGACTCTTTTTTGTAAGGAGGATTGCTTGGCTCTTATCCATGTAATGATGGCGATGAAATAAATTCTGTGTTTTCAGCTCCATTCAAAGAAAAACAATTTTTGACTTCAAGTGTTTCATGTTACAAAGAAAACCCCAAGCGCTATTTTTAACCATCATTACATTTGTTTCCAAAATCATATTTCAAATGCAGAGGCGCTGAAAAAGTGCGCTCTGTCATTTTGAAATAGTTTCTAACTCTGAGAAATGCAGGAGCGCTCTTTTTCAGCGCCCCTGCATCAAAGTCTGAATTCCCTAAAATGTAAGGGCGCTGAAAAAGTGCGCCCTTACACTTTTCACAATTTTTTCTAGATGAACTTCAAACTTGCCTAATTTACTCCTGAACCTCTTTCCTTCCATTTTGTGCATCATTTTGCGTGCCTTGTCATCCGCTCCACGCTTTCCCATCATTGTTGCTCGTTTCGCGCATCCCCATGCTACCTAACGACTAATGTTTGTTCTGGCTCGACACCTTGCAGTCTCTTTTCAAAGATCTTCAAAGTCTGAGTGATCAAAGTTTCAGTTGTTCTTGATGACTGCCGGTAAACCTCCGTCTTCTTCAAAAGCAAAAGGCAAAATGAAGTATAAATATCAAGGTGTCTATCCGCCGACCGTAGTGGTCTCCAAGGTGGAAGAAATAAAAGACAGAGGTTGGCCATCAAGACTTGGTTGATTTTGCGAAGCAAACAGAGATGAAGCCTATTCCTGATCCAATGAGAGCAATTGTACACAGTAACCTGCATTTGGTAGCTATGTTCCCTACAACTGCACATAATACAAAGTTTGTTCTTTAGGTGGCATCTCACTACATCAGAGAAAGTAGAAGTGTGATCGATTCTTCTGGGCACGAGATTCTAAGACTCGACCCTGATTTCTTTGACATTGTGTTTAAGGTTCCTCAAATGGAAAAATACATTGATATCTCTATACAAAAAGCACAAGAAGTCTTTGACGCTGATCCCAACAAGGCTAAAAACCTGATAAATGCCCAATGGTTGAAGAAGCCTAGACAATCTATTTCCAGATGGCCAAAGGGACTCTTGCAAAGCGATTTCAAGGATGACGTCAAAGATATGATCACATTTTTAAGCAGAGTAAAAGGCTTGCCAAAATCATCCACTTTTCACGATTGGATGTATGAATACATCAGGATTATAAGAAGACAAAAGGTGCACATTGACTGGGGCAAATAGATCAGTGATGAAATACATGAGCAGCTGATCAATGCTCCTTCCACATTGAAATTCTATATGACTTCTTACCTGGTGTACGCGGCGGCTGTAATGAGACAATTCCCAGGTCTATCTACAAAAGGGAATCGGATGATGGTACCTGTGTACAGATTTTTCTATCAACTGGAACTGAAGGAAAGCTTTCATCACTTCAGGCAGGTCACGGACGCTTTCTTCGAGCCTTTGCTTTTCAATTTTGATCCAGCTCTTGAAAGGAGGAGGGTATCGGATGAGGCTTATAAGGTGGTAAGTAAAGTTGGATGCCTATTTCTTCAATTCCCAACGTTTACTTACTTGAGAGTAGGGTGCTACACTGGCTGTCCTTACATGCTGCCACGTTATCCTTCGGATAAGTGGGTTCTCACGGAGACATGCAGACAGTTGATTTCAGTGCAAAAAGAACGAAGAAGTAACCACAAGCGTGGATTCAAGTTCCCATTGACCATTGGCAGATATACTATCCCAACTGTACAAAAGGCTAAGTCTGTTTATGCTGAAATGCAGATCATGACAATCAAGACCTACAAGTATAGGTTTGATTTTGATTACCGAGATGTCAGAAAAAGATTACAAAAGGGTCATCATCACAAGTACCGTTTTGAAGACATTTGGGCTGATTGCAGAGATGAAGAAGCCATTCGCAAAATGGATTATTGCAGATTGACTGTTCAACAGATCAGAGACCTTGACCTACCAGAGGATTTTGCAGATCCTGGTGATATCATGAATGCTGTCTATGATGAGCAAGGAATTGCTAAAAGGCCATTGCCTGCAATTCAATGGTCTAGGAAAGAAATTACCAGCATGAGAGAGAGATTGAAGCCAATCCTAGCCAACACTGCAGAATGGTTACATAAGCATGGTTATGAAATGAAAAGTTTCAGAACAGATTCGGAAGGAGAAGAATCCGAAGCAGAAGCTCGCCAACAGCAAGAACTCCGCATGAAAAATAAATCGGTGGCTGTTCCCACTTCTTCACGAAGAGGTCCCAGGATCAAGTTTACTGTTGGCAAGAAAGATACCCAGTCCGTCCCAGAGACAGAAACCACGGAATCCAATCCATCTCGCTCTAAAGGTAAAAAGTCTATTTTAGAGGAGATAGATTCCGATGAAGAAGGAACTTCAAGTGATCAATCCGCTGAAGATGAAGACTCAGCAGAAGTAGACTCCGATGTTGAAGAGGTTTCTGAAAGCGGGCAAGAGTCTGAAGAAGATTCTGAGGAAGAATATGAAGGTGATTTTGAAGGTGAACCAGAATCGGAGAGACAAGAGGGTGATCAACAGGAACCCGGGCATGATCAAGAAAGAACTACTCCTCCTGAGAATGAAGTTGAGGAAATTCCTAGAACATCATCGCCTGTGATTTCCAATGTTCCTCATACCCCTCCAAATTCAAGAACTCCTCCACCTCCTGTTCCCTCGTCACCTATTCCTACCACATGCATTCCTGCAGTTGAGATATCCATTATTCTTGCAGCATCAACCCCGCTTGATACTCCCTCAGTGACAAGCATTCATACGATTGATATACTGTCAAGCCCTCCATGTCCATTCCTAGCCTGTCTTCACCAACATATGATATCACTTCTGAAAATGAATTCAATCGTTTCATGAATGAGTCAATGCGTGATCAGCTCAATGTGCAATCTACAGGAGCAAAGATGACAAACACTTCTCCTATTGTCACAATACCCATGGTAACTTTAGACGTGACAATAACTTTAGAAGTAACGATGACAACTGAATTGACAGTGAATCCAGAAGTTCATACCTCCTTTCTTCCCCCTTGGCTAATATCTCAAGTGTCGAAGCGGAAGAAGCAAATGATCTCTCCGGAGGAGCTCGACCTCGAAGAGATAGTCCTTCCAAAGGCTAAAGGGAAGAAAAAGGCAAAAGTATACTCAAGGCTGAACGTTGATAAGTCTGGCCACAAGTATGCAGAGATTGGCATACCACCGCATGAAGAAGGTGATGTCAATATGGAAGACTACACGGTGACAAAAGTCCAGCTTGGCAAGGTTACCAATGAAAGTGCAAAGGCCGATGCGCAAGTGACATTGGATCTCTTGGCTGGAAGACTGGATAAAGTAGAGCAAGCTCGCAATATGTACAAACAGAGGGCAGAGCATTATGCCACTGTTGTAAAGAGACTTGCAGGATCTCCAACTAATGCACAACCGCTGACAGTGGTAAGTATTGAAGACCCAGCTGTCAAGAAAGCTGAAAAGTTTGCCTCCAAAGGCAGAGTGTTGTATGATTTTGTTGAGAAGATCATAGAACACGGATCTCAGATCATAATTGTTGCGGATGAGAAAACTACCTTGTTAGCCAAGCTCACCACAGAGCTTGATAAAGAAAAAAGTGTACTTTCCCAGGAGCGCAGAAATATGGAAAAATGCCTGCTGACGTGGTCAGAGATGAAGCAGGTAAAGCTCAGTAAACTGGTGGAAGTCAGGGTAATTCCTGACAAAGAAAAGTTCGTTGAGGTAAGAGAATCCTTGAAACATCGAATTCAAGTAATTCAATCTCTTACGGAAGATCTCCACCAAGTGCAGGAGGATGTCGAAGGACATCGTGTTATTCTTGAGAAAGGTATCAAAGAGTTGCTCGGTCAACTTCTTGAGGAGAATCGTATCTTCCTGCCAGCCACAGAAATATCTCAGATCTTCAAAGAAGCCATCGTGAAATTGATTGACAGTTCAGACTTTTCAGAAGCCTCACTGAACGTCATTTGTGATACAAGGCTCACATTGGATAACCTGAAAACGCATCTTGATAAGTGCAAGAAGGTTCACTCATCTGCCATGAGATCGATCACGAGAATTCACACCATTGTGGATTACATCGTTGGTCCAGATGAGAAGTTCGTGCAAGAGACCAGGAAGAAATATGAAGACTTCCGCGCCCAAAGCAAGGAAACATGAAGAAGCTTCTTGATCTCCAGTGTTAGACATTTCCGGTGCATCCCTTTATGCATCTTGTAAATATTTCCTGACATCTTAAATGTCTTTTTGTAAATTGTAATTGCACCAAGTTCGAAGATGTAATCTTTGGAAAACAAATTACACTTTGACTTTGGTCCAAGTTAGGTGAGATCTCCTAAAATCGCTCACCCAAGTTTCCTTAATTTCCTCAATTCGATTCCTAATTTTGCTCATCCCTCTTTCTATATTATGTGAGGGATTTCCATTGTAAAGTTTATCCTTTAGTATTTTGCAACGAAGTGCTGCCCTTTTTGAAGCAGAATTGTGAAACTTTGTGTTCATGCTTTGTGAATGAAATTCGATCAATAAAGAAGAAGATTGCAAGCCAGACTTTGTGTTGGATTCGATAATCTTACAAATTGATCTTATTTGGTGGTGATTAGGTGATGGAATCTGAAGGACTCTAAGTAATTTATGTAAACTTTGTGTTGCATCTATTAGTTAGATTTACATTTGTGTTTTTGTTTATCTTTCGGTTGAATAATCTACAAGACTTTGCGCTTGTAATTATTCACGTTCTTTGGATACTTTTGTTGAATGATCTACAAGACTTTGTGCTTGTAATTGTTCATGCTCTTTGATAATTTGGTTGGATGATCTACAAGACTTTGCGCTTGTAATTGTTCATGCTGTTCGAGGAATTGCTGCATCTAAGAAGACTTTGTGCTTCTAACGTGACAAATGATACATTTTTCACAGATTCACCATTGAAAAAGCTACGGAACGACTTTGTGCCTTCGTAAGCTTTCCCTTTTACTTTATTTGTTTATTGTTAATTACTTCTAGTATCTCTACGCTTTGCTTTGACAAGATAGAGGTATTGGCATTACTGCTAGTTGATCGTTTAAAGTTATTAAGAATTGTGAACTTCCAACAATGAAGCATTGTAAACATCTTCTCTGAAAAAAGAGAGAAGGATGAATGTAACACACCCCCCCCACTTCGTAAGTTTTGTGTACATTTTGTAATTGCTTGTTTGTTTTACTATCGCTTCTGTCAGCAGTAAGAAGGGCACCTCCCCTTTCCGAGAGGAGATATTTACATCTCACATAGCTGTGGCTGAAGTCCTAGTTGTGTAATCTATCGAAAAGCTGATTACATAATTTTCACCCAACAGATTTGAAAACTATAAGGCTATATATCTGTAGTTTTTTTCTTTCTTGTTTGAAAATCAAAACAAGCCATTGTGAACTCTTGCATTTTTCTTGGAAACTAACTCTGTTTTGGTATTTTGATTTCAATATTATTTTCATCTACAATTTTATTAATTCTATTCATTGCACTAAAATTCTAGGCTATACATATGTTACAGACTCTAGTAATAATTGCCTAGTGAGCCAATAGATATAGCTTCTAGTAATCCATTCTTTGTTGGCTTTGCAAAGTTAAATAGGATAACCATGAATACTAAGGTGCCTTTTCATTAGTAAGAGACTTGATCATTGCCTTGATCTTATCCATGAAAATAACTTCATCTAGAAGCTTAGCAATCTTAAAGTCAACTATACAAGAGAACTTTTGAAACATCCCCCCCAACTTTGAGGACATCATGATCAAACTTGCTAGAGGAAAAGGATAATTGTAGGGGCAAAAAGCTTCCCTAATTTCATAATCTTACTTGACCAAAACCCTTCTAGGCAATTTTTTTTTCCCTGAGATGTTTAACCTTAAAGAATTTAAAAAAGAAACTGCTCTTGTTATCTCCCAAGTTGAGCCAAGTGAGTTTTGTTATCAATTGAGCTCCTCTAGCTTCATAGAAAAGATTGTTAGGAAAATTAATGTTTACATTATATTTAAGGTGTTAGTATTTATGTAAATGTAGAAAGGTAATTACTATTGTAATAGTGATGTTAATAAACAACTCACTAATATAGGTTTGGATGGTTAGTCGTATATATTGTTGAAATAACAATATATCACAATAGTTAGTTGTTTATGTGTTATACCCGTGAATGGTATTCCGGGATATTTGTTATAACACCTCCCTATTAAATAGGAGTTTGTTTGGCTATGTAAGTGGCTATATATTAGCCATGTATTAAGTGAGTGAAAGAGTGAAGTACTCCATTATTTTGTTTTTAATTTTTCTAGCTTCTTTTTGTCTCTGCCCGTATTTTCTCTCAAAGATCACATCTCAACTTTTGCTTAGCCATCACAACATGTTTTGTAGGTCTCCATCAAAAGTTGCACCTTACAATTTAGTCCTCTTGCAACCTTCCACATTGTTCAACTCTCTTCTTATCTTTATCTCTTCCATAAGTCCTAATAAATTTTTGAGAAGCGTACATTTCCTTGCTCCGTCTAGAAATTTTAGTTCATAGAGCTTTTGAAAGTTCAAGCTTCAGATATTAAACAAAGCATTATAACATGAAGGATCTCTCAAATGAAAAACATTCAGCTTTTAGAGACCTTTAAAAGTAGGAGGGCGTTGAGAGGGAGAGGAAATTACTTGGACAACATTATTATTGTATACAATGGATGTCCCAAATAAGGACTTATCATTGCGCACACCCTTTTAAACCTTCATAAAAATTGCACCAAGTAAACTATATAACTTTGCTATCAGATTTGCAATCATCCAAGACATCAACCAATTTTTTTTCCTTTTAAATTTAGAAGGAAAAAAATATTTCATTGCACTTTCATTGAAATATATTTCCACCAACTTTGTCTTCCTTGGACTCCACCCTATTAAAGTCTCTTCATACAACCCAAGGAATATCCTTAAGGTTATTTGCCCAATTCTAAAGTTTTGTCCTTTGTAATCATTTGGAACATAAACTGAGCAAATGCCAAAAACCTTGTGTTGTAAAGCCAACTCAATTAATACAAGTCTGTTGCAATCAGAAATTCCTGAGCTGATTACAATGGATGCTAACATAGGGTTATGTCAAAAATGTTGATGTTCATAGCAGCGTTGGTTGTATCCTTCCAGCGATCTCCCTTTATGATGATAAATTAAATAATAGCCTAGGGCTATTTAATTTATAGAGACATCGATTTGATGAAGAGGCACGATCCATGTTAATTATATTTAATTAGTGAAGAGGCACAATTTGATGAAGAGATGCATTTTTAATGAGGCCAACCTCATGCCTCTTGGATGCGTTTTTTGAAAAGGCACATTCCTTCATGATGGACACGATTTGAAGGGACACATTATTCTATGCTGGGACGTCTTATTGCTTTGAAGAGTTGCGTCCTCCCTTTCATTATGTATATATATTCGATGGAGTTTCATTGTTGATCAATAATCATAAAGTCGTCAATCATAGTGCGAATTCTGTAGGAGTGCAGATCGAGTTTTTGGTAGAAGGCTGAGATTATCATTAGCTTCATCTTGTTGTTGTATTTGCATCTGATTGTGATACTTGTTATTGGGCTCATTATCGGCCTCTATTGTAAAGGAGACTCTCATTTGTGATTCAATATATAAGTGATATATTGTGGCTGGGTTTTTGTCCCACAAGTGGAGGGTTTTCCTAGGGTATCTGCTGTGTTATTGTGTTGAATTTTGAATTAATTTTCTGTGCTCTAATCTGATCATAAAACTAACATGGTATCAGAGTGGGTTTGAAGAAGATCTTGATCAGATTTAGTATTACAGCGATACTCTCGATTCTCTTTCTCATCGTTGATTACTTCTATCTCTTCGTCAAGATGGTGAATGGTCTCAAGATTGACGATAGGCTTGAGGGAGCATCAAATTTTACATCTTGGAGATTCATAATTATGCTCACCTTGGAAAAAAATGAATTGGCTGAGTTTGTAGAGAGCAAAGTCCCTGAGCCTACGGATGAGGAAGAGAAAGTTCAATGGAAGAAGAAAGATATTAAGGCGAAGAAGATGTTAGTTGATTCCGTGAAGGATCATATTGTTCATATTGTCTCCAAATTGAAGATAGCAAGAGAGATGTTTCAAATCTTGGAGGAGATGTACGAAATCAACAACACAAGTCGGGCACTTGCACTGAAGCAACAACTCCATCATGTGAAGATGGCAAAAGGAGAATCTGTTATTGCTTACTTCATGAAGATTTCTGAATTGAGAGATCAACTCTCTACTATTGGTCATGTGGTTGATGATAAGGACTTGACCATGTTTGCTCTTAATGGTCTTCCTTCATCTTGGGAGAGTCTTATGTTACAGAATAACCAGCACCTCGAGTAAGAGTTGGTACCTTACGTCGAAAACACCACGCAATGAGTGCTCTTCAAATTAGAGGGAAGCCCTCGCTGTGCTTTTCTGACAAAAGTACTTGCAAATGGAAATAAACTAAACTAAACTCGGCTTTGTTTCAAATTAGAGGTATTGCTGAACCAATACGCTGTACTGAGTTTTTCCGTTTTGGCAGACTACTAACTACAACTAAACTTAATAATCCAATTGACCAGCCTCAAGAAAACAGAGCATGAGAAAATCCGAGCAAGGTTTTGACTATCTGGACGATAAACTAGTTCGCATTCTCTACTTGAAGGCAAGGTGGCGAACTATTATCTCAATCAACTTTTATTGGGCACAAAACAGATTTAAGAATTTACCATGACAATCTTATGAAACCCATGTGGCATAACACTTAATTATATGAAAAGACTTCACAAAACAGATTTACCATCACAATCTTATGAAACCCTATGTGGCATAACACTTGATTATAATAGTAAAGACTTCACAAACAGATTTATCATCACAATTGCATGAAACCCTATGTGGCATAACAATTGATCGTAATGATAAAGATGCACAAAACAGATTTATCTAAACTATGGAAAGAATTTGCTATCACAATCGCATGAAACCCTATGTGGCATAACAATTAATTGTAATAGCAAAGACGCATGAACAAATACCAAAAGAGCAATATTGAGGGCAAGGTAGGCGCAGCATATATTTCTCTCTCAAGCAAAAGTTATTTACAAATGAGCAAAAGCTCTTATTTATATACATCAAGGTGTAGGGAACCCTAAAATCACCTTGAGTCATCTACAGTCTTGCGATGCATGCAAGATTTGCCGCCAAACCCTAATGAAGTAAACTATACAGTTAACTGGAAAACTACCATCAGTTAACTGAAATATCTAATCTAAAAATGGACAATTGTGCAAGCATGCACGTCCTTATTGAAAGCGAGTTAACTGGAAGACTACCATCAATTAATGAAAACCCTAAATGAAACTCCAAGTGTAAATTTGATCCTAATAGATATGATGAGGTGAGACAGCCGCTAACTTGAAAGGGTAACACCAAGTTAACTCCTGTGTATAATATCTATCCTGAGAGGTGGGAACTGAAGTCTACTGGTCGTGATCTCGAGCAACCAATCCCTCAATGAGATTGTTAACTGTATCACTATCTGGAGCTATGAGACTCTAACGAAGAATACTATGTCGATGCAGCATATCCTCACTAGCTGTGATCTGAGACTGAAGTTCGCCCCTACTCCTCGTTGCCTTGTCGAACAATGCTGACATGACTGTAAGTTGAGTAACCTTACAGCCAACGGTCTCCCCACTGAAAATGGTATGAATGAGTGCCTGGAGCTCTGACTGAACATTAGTAAGCTCAACATAGGCACCACCCTCGATCTGATAACGGCACGGTAAGCGAGAAACTAAGGTTCTCACAGACCGGAGTGCACTAGTGACGTGCTCTCTACTCTCAGCCAACTCTGATGCTAAAGTGTCTTCTATCTTTACCTTGAAAACCAACTGTGTTTTCCAAGAGTAGATAGCCTCTCTGTCCTCTGCATCTGTAACTGCATCATAAGCCACACTCAGGTGAGCAATCATAATCTCATCCCTGGGTTTATTAATTGCCATATCTTGCTCCTCATCTTGGAGACGAATACGGAGCTCTCGTGCATTGTACCGCAACTGATATAACTTTGTGAGCATAATACGGCCTCTAGCAACGAACTCCTCCTCCCACTCATCCAAACGCTTGCCATATGCAACTAAGTGATTAAGTTGACTTTGCTCTGCAGGAGGCTCAAGCATCGGCGGGAGTGTGTTAATGGCCTCTGGTCTATGTACAAGGCTAGAAATATACTGACGAAGCTGTCTGATTTCAGCCTTGAGGGCTGCCTTATCTTCTCCATCCTTCAGTATTCTATCCCTGGCACTGTCTGTAGCAACTTGTAGGAGATCAACCTGAGTCCGGCGTGTGCTACGACCAAGGTTAACTGTGATAACCTCG
>VDFB02393154.1:0-17979 GCA_007258455.2 Sequoia sempervirens | reverse complement strand
AAAGCAAATATATATATATATATATATATTATTTAACAAATTTAAAAATTAATTAGGGTTTACCGTTTTGGGGTGTTGAATTGTTTATATGCTTTTTTTTTGGAAGGTCAATTCGTACTGAAAGAAATAAAAAAACAATAACTGTAGGCGAAATAGTGAAGGGGAAGTAGGAATTCTAATAGCCAGCTTTATCCGATATTTAATAATAAAAAAAACTGTTAGTAATGCGATTGTGTGTTTTTGGATATTGGATGAGATTTGGCTAATTGGGGCTAGACTTGTGGAAATCTTCTATTAATTAAAAAGGAAAGAGAGCATGCAAATAAAAATATTGATGATACCTTTGACTGGAAATATCTTTTGTTCTGATAAATCTGTCTTGTGAAAAGAGAAAAAAAGACAATTTTAGAAAACTCTAGGAATGATTAAGGATAATGATATTTACCATTATTACTGCAGTTTCATTTTTCTCTCTCATTACTGTAGTTTGCAATGGGTATAGTTTTGTATGAAACTGTGTCTACCCACGAGATCAAGAGTGCAGATCAATGCAACGAAAGGGCAAAGCATTGGAGGGAGATGAGTCAAATAGCTGATAGAAGGCCAGTGACAATGAGCCCACTGCTGCAGCAATTGCTTATGGTCTGGACAAGAAGGGTGGTGAGAAAAACATTATCGTCTTTGATCTTGGTGGTGGCACATTTGATGTCAGTATCTTGACAATTGATAATGGAGTTTTTGAGGTCCTTTGTTGCAGAGATTCTTTTGTTGGATGTGGCTCCTTTGACTCTTGGTATTGAGACTGTTGAAGGAGTGATGACAAAACTTATTCCAAGGAACTCTGTTATTCCTACCAAGAAGTCTCAAGTCTTCACAACCTATCAGGATCAGCAAACAACTGTCTCAATACAGGTATTTTTCCTCCTAATCTATGAATCTCTATGATTTCATCTGAAACCCTTTTCCCATGAAAATTGAAATGCATTGCACTAAACAATAATCCAAAAGAATTGGGCCCTTGGCTTCCTAGAAGTTAAATCAAGCACTCATTTCTCCTGCTTCCACTAAGAGAGGACAAATTTCTAGGAATCATAGGATCTTTGAAGCAGTTAATATGATAATATTCTAGCCAGAATCATATGCAATTGTGCAGGACTGTAGATCTTACAGGAATCCTTTGTTCTCCATTCATTGTTGGTTTAACTTATATCTTTTCCTGTGCAGGTCTTTGAAGGGGAACACAGTTTGACAAAGGATTGTAGAGAACTTGGGAGGTTTGAGCTGACTGGTATTCCTGTAGCTCCAAGGTTTGTATCTATGCAAATTGACTGTCAAATTCATGCTTAGGTAGTCCAACTTGTAACATGTGGCTTTTTATACATTGAGCTAAATGTGAGTTTGTATGCAGGGGAGTTGCTCAAATCGAAGTTACTTTTGAAGTGGATGCCAATGGTATTCTGAATGTAAAAGCAGAGGATAAAGGCACTGGAAAATCTGAGAATGTAAAAGGTGTGGAAGATGAATTAGGAAAAAAATGGTTTTTTTTTTTTGCATACATTTGTGCAGTAAATGATGCTAATTTATACTTAACTAGACATGTAAAACCTAAATTTGCTCATTATTAGGATCTAAATATTTAAATAATGTAGTATTTAAAATGTAATATAATATGATATAGTATACTATTAATTTATTATTCTATATAAAATATATATATACTCAAATTGTAAATGTATTTTAACAATATAAATTTGAAAATACTAAATATTTAAAGCTTATTTTTTATTTAAGTGTATATAAAATTTCATTTGTTTTAATTATTAGTATAAAACATAATATATGTAAAATATAATAATAAATATCATTTAAAAATTAAAATTAATTAAATAAGAAAACAAAAAGATTGAAAGCAAACCCAAGGTTGCTAATAGTTTATAGAATAATATAATTGTTCTATAAAAATTTTAAATACAATCTTTTCAAGCAATAAGACAAAGTGTAGATGAATAGGTTTGGGTTAAGTAAATTAAATTTTTACAAAATTTAGCAGTAGCTAAATTTAGTATAAAAAAATTTAAAATAAATGATATATAAATTGAATAAATTGGTTTTGGTCAAACAATTTTTTTTTTTTTTAAATAAAAGTTAAATGGTATAGCAATATTTAAAGTTGAATTAAAGTAGTAATAATGTCAAATTTATTCTTAATAAATGAAAACTAAGATTTTGTTTTGCAACCTTACAAATGAAAATAAAGTACTTTTTAACAATTTATTCTAAAGTTAAACTAAATTATATATAAACTAAATTAATTGTGTTCATAGTATTATATTTTCATTATAATAAACACATTCATTAAAAGCTAAATGTACTCTAATTTGAAAAAAAACATAAACAATTAAAACAAATATATATATATATATATATATATATATATATATATATATATATATATATATATATATATATATATCATTTTTAAAAAGTAAGAAAGGTTTTATATATATATCATTTTTAAAAAGTAAGAAAAAATATAAAAAATAAAATTTAAATAATATGAAAATGGCAATGAATATAAAAATATTTTTTATAAAATTAAATTAATTATAAAAGTATCAAATAAATAAAAAGATAAATAACAAAGTTAGTTAATAAATTATAAAAGTAATTAAAAATGATAATTTTAATTAAATATTATATCATTATAGATTAATATTAATAAAGGTTTTATATATATATTATTTTTAAAAAGTAAGAAAAAATATAAAAAATAAAATTTAAATCTTCACTGTAATTTTAATTTTATCAATATTTTTGTTAAAGAAAATAATATATATAATAATTAGATAGTATAATCATATTATTTATAATTTATTTTTTATTATATAGAACATACATTATACATTAATTATGTGTAATGTCAAAACCTAAATTTGCTCATTATTAAGATCTTGACGTTAATTTTCATTTTAAGGTCTTGACCATAATTTTCATTTTAATAAAACCTAAATGTGTTCATTATTAAGATCTTGACATAAATAAGCACCATGCAATGCAATCACAAAACAAGTTGCCATCTGCAATCCATACAACCCATTTAGATTGTGGCATCTAATAATATTTTAAAAACCCTCAATAGGGCCCGTTTCTAATATTTTATATTATCTAATTGAGAAACGTGAAGTTAGGGTGCTCCACTATAGGACCCTCTCCCATAACCAATTATTAGAAAAAATTACCACTTGCATATATTTTCTTGTTATCATGAAATCAATATAATATATAAAATATTTAAATGGCAGTGTTATTAGTTTGATTCGTTGTATATATATATTATGTCATTCTCTTGTCAGCCAGGTTGAATACAAGAGAGGTAAAAATATGTCCAAGTACAAGAAAAGAAGTGATGGCTTCAAATAAACTATGCATCCATTCACATGAATCTAAACACGAGTGAAGAAAAGAAGAGTTGTGGAAGGTCAATTAGGGAAAATTTTCATCTATTTTTTGTATAAATTTGTGTAATACATGAAGCCAATTGGTAGGTCATTTAGAAAATGTTATAGGAAGTGATACATAGAAAGGGATAGAGAGGGATATATAGAGTAGGAGAGATGGAGTGAATAAGAGAGAGATAGATTTATTGAGATATAGATAGAGAGGGATAGGGAGAGAGGGAAAGATAAAGATAGAGGGGGAAAGATTGAGAGATAAAGGAGGTGAGAGGAACAAGTAATAGAGAGAGGGAGAGGGAGAGGGAGATAGAGAGAGCTAGGGAAGAGGTAGAGAGATAGATAAAGAGATAGGGAGTGTGTGTGTGAGTGAGAGAGAGAGATATAGAGATAGAAATAAACATAGAGATAGAGATAAAGATAAATATAGAGATATAGAGATATAGAGATATAGTGAGAGATATATATAAAGAGAAAGAGCTCTGAGAGAGAGAGAGATAAAAGATAGTCTAGTTTTTGACCAAGTGTTTTGTGCCAACAATCCAAAGATGACATGTATCTATGGGGATCTCTTTCTCTCTCTCACTATACACACACACACACACACACACTCACTCACTATCATTACTAATAAATAAAGAAAATTCAACATTAATAAATACATTTAAAATAACATATATAATAATAAATAAATATATTTAATTTAAATAACAAATTTACCTTCAAAATTATAATTAAAATTGTCTCACCATCTCTCTCTTTCATTTTCCTCTTCTCTCTTGCTTTCTCTAACAAGGATAATTAAACTATTAGTTTTTTATATATTAATTTGATTTGTACTATATTAAAATATATTAATTATTAATTATAGTAATTTTATTTTTATATATAATAATTTTATTATATTATATATTTAGATATATTAACTATTTATTATAATAATTTTATATTAAGTATAATTATATTTATTTATATTTTAAAAAAAATTAAAATTAAATATAATATATAATAGTAAATATAATTATATTATTATTGTGAAAATAAATTTACATTATATTAAATGGCATCTACAAATTCACTATAGGGAAATTCAGTGATGATTAATTCACCGTGATGAGTAGTGAATTGCTGGTGGTGAATTTTCCTTGAGGTGAATTTATGATGGTGGTGAATTTTTCCACAGTGAATTGTTGGTGGTGAATTTTCCTACAGTGAATTGCTGAGAGTGAATTTTCCTAGAACAATATTAAATATAACATATATACATATATTTTATCAATTTATATATTATACAATATAACATATAATATAAATATAAATATAATAAATAATCTATAAATAATAGAAAATAATATATTATTTATTAATTATATAACATATATTATAAATATAAATGTAATATAATTATATTTATGATTTATATAATTTATCTGTGATAAGATTTTATTAATTTACTTTGATTACTTCTTTATATTTATCAAACCAACAGATGCATAACATATGGTTAAAAAACTGTGTTTGATTAGTTCGTTTGCAACAGATTATTGGTGGAAACAATCAGATCAATTCAAATAGCATTCCAAAGTTCATGCATGACTCACGAAACTTCATAACGATATAAATAAATATAAAGTTCATAAAAAATCATTAAATAATTAAACTGTATCAGCTGTGAGGGTGTGTATTCGGATTTACCTTGGATTTTCTATGCATTTAATACCTAATGTATAGAACTGCGTTAACGAGGTGAATGTAAAAAGTAGAATAACGACGGTAAAAACCCAACGGAAACGAACGCCAACAAACGGTTAGGTCAGGATGGGTTTTGGCAGGTCATTTAGAAAATGATTGTAATATTATTAATAATTTTTATTATCTCCAATATGAAATACTAAATAGACTCAATGATATTAAATCTTTCCTAAAAAAACAAAATTATACTCCAAACAACTTAAAGATGCATACATTAACTATTATCTGCAGTCACTCTCGTCCTTGTACTCAATTTTCCCAACAATCTTAAAAAATTCATGTTTTCATTTTTACATTTAAGAAAGATATTACCGGAATTCTCAAAGAAGGCTCAAATAACTGCTCTACAGAGGGTTTAAATGAGCTCCTGGTTCTCTGGAATAAATCTACGCCTCCTAAACAGGGATATTTATGCGGGGGGCTGGAAAAGGTGGGGGAGATTTAGATTTACATCGCCATTTTCCTTTTTGCTGGAGAGTTTCATCGTATTGGAGGGTTAAGAGGTTTTTTTACAACACGTCAATGAAATTTACTTCGAAGAACAGGCTCAACTTCTACCGCACCTAAAATAAATAGAATGTTTCAACGTGTTTGCTTGAAATTTAATCTTCAAATACATTAATTATGGAAAGAATTTTCCCTTCCTCATGTGCCTTGCCGATGCCTCCCAATTTGCATGCATATGTGATGTGGCAAATATCGGTGAAAGGGTGGGGAAATAAGGCATTCGAATGCAAAAGCGCTGACAGCTAGAAAACCCTAGATGAAATATCACCCGCTCATCATTTTTGGGCATTTTTTCGGCTGTTTATGCCTGTACTTGGTCCTCAATACAAGCCAGAGCGAGTTTGCTTGGACAGTTCGTACTTACTGAGGTTGTGCGGTGAAACGTTGCTGGCAAGCACAATGCGGACAAGCAGCTTCCGATTATGCAAATCTAGTGGAACAACATGTGGGAACAAAAAATGCATCGCCTCCTCACATGCCCAGGTCCTGGATTCGCTTGGGAAATGGGTTCCAGGGATAAATAATTGGAAAAAGAGAAGGATTGGCAGAGGATTTGGTGCAATTTCTGAGAGAACCCATATGCCCAGCGCCCACAAAATCAAGCCTTGCCATCATATACCCGTTTTGGTGTGAGGGCTTGTTTTGTTGGTTTGAGGATAAATAAATGGATCGCAATTCATAGTCTTCGTTTCTAAATTTTGATTTTATGTACGTGTTTCCTGATATGCTTGTGCTCCTCTCTGCAGCCACAGGAGTCAAAATGCTGTTTGTTTCTTCAGTAACCAATAAAAAGGCAAAGCCTCCTGTCTTTTCTATTTGCTCATCTTCTGAATTCAGGGAAGAAATGCGTTTTTATTCATTCCTTTAGTAGAAAGAACACAGTTAATGACAAAGACAAGCTGGCTGACAAAATTGAATCAGATGATAAAGAAAAAATAGAATCGGCCTTGAAGGAAGCCCTTGAATGGTTGGACGAAAACCAGTCAGTTGAGAAGGAAGACTATGAAAAACAACTCAAGGAAGTAGAAGCTGTATGCAACCCTATTGTGACCAAGGTCTACCAACAATCAGGAGGTCCTACAACAGGAGACGATGAAGATGATGATTCTCACGAAGAGCTTTAGATTAAATTCTAGATTGAAATCGTTTTTGTTAGATTGAATCTTCTGTCACGAGTAAAATACAGAGCTGTCAGTGAGAACATTGTTGTTAAAGCACAAATAACTATTTAAAAGATTCCATGTGGTAGCATAGGTTAACGTTGTAACATTCAACCTGGTCAGCCATGGATAAATCATTTTTTTAAGAATGAGAAATCTGGTCGCGAGTCTAAAAGTGGCGGTGAAAGCAGCAAAAAAAGGCCAAAACAAACAATCATGGAACACATTCAATAAATAAACTGTAAAACAAAGTACCAAATGGAATGAGCTGTTGGTGGGAAGTAGAGAAATTACTGTGCCCTGCTGAGGTCGCTTTTCCTGGTATGCGCTCTGACCTCTGCTCAGATTCTTTACAATGCTTTTCCTGGTATGTGCTTTGACCTCTGCTCAGATTCGGTAATAGTTTCAATAAAAGCCGTGTTCATTCTTTTTGTAGGTGAATGCAGCGGTGGCTTAGCAAATATTTTAGGGAAATGCAGCCAAGACTCGGCAGATATTTTCCAGCATTAATAAATGCAGAGGATAGAATTTGATGGCATTTCAAATAGCGATCAGTTTTTAACCAGGTGGAGGTTGATATTTAGCCACTTGACGCGATTTCACATCTGGAATGTACTGCTACTTCGTTGTGGCTCCTTCCGTATTCAACATTTACTTCAAATACGATGCAACCATTAAATTCGTTCTATTACCATTTATGGCATTGGCAAGTGCGTTCGAGCATGTCGGATCAATCACGAAGGTTACCAGCGTTGGCAAGTGGGTTCCACCATGTCACATAAACGGTGAAGATTACCGGCAATCCCCCAAAAGTCTGACGGGAAACCGTGGTAGTTCAATGGCGTGAGACTTGTTTCAGGCTAAAAGACCATGCATAATATAGCCTATCGGCTGCAATAGTCTCGAAGAATCAATGTTTTCATTTATGTTTATTTGACTATAATTGACATTTTTTTTAAAGTTGTCAAGATGTGATGATTTCATAAAGAATATGAAATGATTAATGATACATTAATCTTGTGTTGTTGATTGCAAGTTGCATTTAGGAAATAGGTTTCCGCCCTCCGAGAAAGGGAGGGAGAGCATCATTGGAGAGAAGGGTATAGATACAAGGAAAAGAATAGGTTGTTGTCATCTTAGGTCTAGTGTTGGTGCAAATGGTGAACCTAGTTGAATAAGGTAAATGATACTCGACCCCCTTTTGGTCTATGTCTATATTCCTCAACTCGACAAGTTCGATGTCGTTTAAAGTCTTTCATTTTGTTTTAATGTCAACCTAGTCGTTTGGGGGAACACGACATTGTCAATGTTGAACATTAGTTGTTTTGCGATTGAGATAACTTTTTATCGAATATGTCGTAAACAAGTTTACGTTGTGACCTATTGTGTAATTGATTTAATGGATAATATATTTATTGTTAGTAGTTTTCATGTCGAATTCCAAATTTAGTCTAATCAGAATCAACATGATTTTCTTCTAAACATGAAGGGTAGAATGTCTCAACCTTTTTGGTATTACTATATATGTTTATTCATGTACGTATATGCTTATACATTGCATATTATATGCGAAGATTACAATTAATTGCTTATCGACAACTTGTTAAATTATGAGAGACATTGGAGATGCTTATCGGCCAACATAGCCATGGGTTTTGTGTTTTTGCTTGACTCTTATTAAAAGACGAGCACATGGAATTCTTGTCTTCCTCGACTTTTAATTCAAGGAGGAGCTCATTGTGATGTATCTATCTCATATTTTATATGGCTCTACAACCGTTTTGGTCGTGAATGATAAAATGAAGTCGGGTAAAAGTTTAATTTTGTTTCAATGATCTTGAAAGCCAACTCAGGGCCGCAAACAATATCTCTAAAGTGGCGTAGGAAAATGTAGGAGTAATTCAAAGAATTGCCACATAAAAATTGTGGCCTCCACGACATGTGGCTAGTAAGTTAGTTGTTTTCTAAAAATGATTCTTTAAACCAAATATTTGTAACTGATTTTTAAATATATCTCAGGGTATTCCATCAGGAAAATTGGGGGAAGCAGTTGAATAACAGTGGGGTTGATGGATCCCTTCCTAACTCACCGATCTTGACAAATCTCGATAGGGCTTACCGACTTAGGAGGTGGGAGGAAATTCACAAAGGGACTTCCCAGTCCTGTGCATCAACATGGACACATTTTCTTAGGGAGTGATTCTTCATTTGGGGAGAGAACATAAAAGAAACTTAGTAGCTAAAAGTTGGGGGGAGGACGTCAAACCCTCGAGGTGGTGGGAAATGTAAAAAGGCTTTGAAAAGTGATCAAAGTTGGGGGGAAAAACTTCAAACCTTTTAAACCCCTCTAAAAACCATGGCTTCGGAATGGAGTGTAATGCCCTAATCTTACACTAGGACAAAACATACTATTTTTTTTTTGTAACCATCATAGATTAAGTAACTGGTTTGAGCATCGGGTTAGTGTTAACACTATTAGCTTTATCAAAACAAATGTCGCTACATGCTTTGACATTAATAACGATATTAATATTGGCTCCTTGGAAGTGGGGTATCTTGATAAAAAGGATGCTAATATCATTACAACTATTGAGATATTGAACCTCCCATAAAGTTATGATAAATATTTTTAGATCTATAGATGAGTAAAATAATTATCTCTTCTAGAAGAAACATAGCTTTACTTAATCACCCAAAGTTAAAATAGAAATGTAAGGAGGGTAATTATACATTGATAATCAAATTATATATCTAATCATTTTTTTTCTTAATTAATATTAATTTAATAAATTTCTTCTAAACAACAAGATAAATAATAACATGTCTATATTATTTAATTACTTTTCTTTTTCACTATTATTTATTTATTTATTTATTTACCTTTTTATTCACTATTATTTCTTTGTTTATTTAATCATCATTTTAAACATTTTAAGAAATATATTTTCAAAAGGAAGAAATTGCTAAAGAAATTTAAATATGTCTTATTTACTTTATTTAGATATTATTTTTCTTTAAAAAGGGAAAGAGCATCGAATTAAGGGAAGATGATTTCTTTCCTTTTTGAATCCATAATAATATTCTACTTAACCTTAAATATAAAATCTTATTTGACTTTTATAGAATCTCTTCCTTAAAATGTGGGATTTATTTTCCCCTCCTCCACTTTTCACCATAATGTTTCTATTTAATGTATTGCTCGTGACATGGGCATGTTTATAACACCTAGCATCATAAAACCTTTATTTTATTCACTAAGAAAGCTAGTGTTAATTCTGTGTTAAAGAAAGTTATCACCGTCCATTAATAATACATGCCCTAGATTGCACTAGCATCGATAAATTGCTATCCACATCATGTAAAAGTTCCTTACTCTATCAATTTAGGGAGTTCTAATTGAAATGCCCCCTTAGAATTAAATATTAAGAAGATTTCTACCTTGGTTAGCGAATTGAGGCATCACTATAATTTCATTTGGTCCTTAAAAAGAGGGACTTTCCCACGTAGACTAGGTAATGGCGGATTAGGGCAAAATGATAGCGTTTGTTTTAAGGAAACCAACAAAGAAATAGGAAAATTCCGCTGCATGAGAGGTAAGCTTTAATTTGCTTACCCTAATCTTTTAAAACTACTGTCTCTTCCTTTTAACCATAGCAGCTTCACCTATATGTCTCTTTGAACCTTCTGGATACATGACTTATTCTCTTGTCAAGTATATATATATTTGATAAAATTTATTTGATATACATATTCATAGAACATTAATCCATTCAGCACAAAATGATTTTCTTTTGAACCAAAACATGCATCTAGCAGAACACCGTCTTGATACAATGTACATAATGCATTTTCTTTAAATCTGATACTTTTCTTTATCAGAAAATATTTCTGGCTTAAGATACAGGAATATACATATATATTTTGAAATAGAAATATGTTATCAACAAATTACATCTCTTCTAGTGCAATACAGACCTTGTTTGTTTGACGTAAAATTCATTTCTGGGAACAAAACTCATTCTTTCTTACACAGAGAACTTTTCTTTTACAACACCCCCTTACAAAGCTAGGAAACACCCAAAACTCCAATTTGTACCAAGTCAAGCTTCAACTTGCACATTAACATTGAGCTATTCCAAGCCACGGGGTGCTCACCACCCAACCATAGGCTGGAAAACCAGCCACCCCCGAGCTGGGAGGCTGCCAAATAGACATGGGTGACACTCAACATCCCTTCCCAAACAGAATAGATTTTTCACGTAGTTACACACCAATAAACAACCACAAGACAGAGAGGGAAAACACAACACAAAGGCCAGTCCAATGGTCTTATGGGGAGAGGTTGGGACGATCACAACCAGAGGGCAACTAATAATTTAATGGTTCACATTGGCTTCAACTTAGCACTCTTCTCCTTTTACATATTCACCCCATTTATCATTTCTATTTTTTTTTCTTTCCATTCATTCATAAAAAAGGGTACTCTTACCCTCCTTTCCACAACTGTATACACCGAATTTTCTCAATAAGAATAAATTGCATGTTCCCTCATGGGGATCTCTCCCCTCCTCAATCCCCTACTTGGGTTGCTCACTACCAACACTAGGGAGCCAACCTTACAACCTAGACAAATTTTAAGACACCACTCAACAACAAACACAGCTAAATAGCCAAATGACAAGACACAACACAGATTTTACACTCATATGCATTTGACCAAAGGAGGAGGTGAAGATCCTACCTTTAACCTTGGAAATAAGTTGCTGATTTCTCCCTTCCAATCCTTCTTTTTAGTTCCTCCAGTGCTCCCTTCTCTCCTCTTCTTTTCTTAGCTAAAATCATAATGCCCAAATAAACTTAACCAAATCTCTCTCAAATCCTTCCCCCCCAACTACCATGTCCTCCTCTCCTTTATGAGGCATGGCCTTCACATGGGCTATATCCCCTCATTTTCATCACCCCCTCTTACAAGCAATGTAGGAGGGGTCATTAATGAGATATGACAATGTTTCTAGTCTAAGAAGAGCCCTCAACCTTAAGGTCATAGGCCTAGGGTGGAAAATAAGCAACTATTAATTAAAAGCAGGACAAAATTGACTTTTAAAACTGCACTAATTAATAATCAGAAATTACCACTTTCTTTTTGAATCACATTTAGTTCCCAACAATTTCAACATTTACACCCTCACCCCATATCACTAGACACACAACTTTTCAACACAACACACAAGATTTAGACTCAACACGGTGACACAACAAGGTTTGTTTAGTAGCCTCCAACTCCCATGGCTTAAAGGTATTCACCTACACACTTCATGAAAACATTAGTCCTTTTGCCAACAAAATTAAATCCAAGTAAATAACATAATATAATGGAGTACAATATATATATCACATTCTCTTTGCACACCAGCATATGCATTCTTTATATTTTCTTTTCAAACATCTAAGCACATGTTACACTCCAAGAAATATTTCCTCAATTTCACCACATAAATCAACAATACTCATATTCATTGTGTAGTCGTTTCGTTATTCACTTGTAAAGACGTAATATCAAATATGCATCTACATCGTATGGTCATTCACAAATTCACCTAATTAACACAACATCACATATTCTACTCTAGGCATGTTGTTTCAAGATTCATATAATTTAAGATATCAATAAAATCAGTTAATCAAAATCAACATAATCATTAAATTGCGGTCCATAAAAGTAATTAATCTAACATGCATCATAATATATAAGTTCAATGTTTGCGAATCACAATCATCCATCATAGAATATAAAGTATGAGAATAATGTACCAATGTATCATGCACAACGTCATAACGTCCATGATCCACTTAATGGTGGTCTCTCATGTTAACGTGATACAAATTTCTTTAGTCTAATAACATTAGAAGCATTATTGGTTTTCTTTTGGAGAAGGCTACAAGCTATTTGATAGAATGTCCTCCTATTCAAAGGTCTATTAATATATGATTTAGAGGCTATTTCTGATTTCATTTAATCTACAGTTGACATCAGACTTCCAGGCAGGGTATTAAGGAGTGGATCAAAACTTCACAAGAAATTGTTGATAACTATTTCTACTATACACTGTTGTTCATCAAATAAGGAAAAAATCAATCTAATGTAATATTATCGTTGTTAAAGTGCTACAAACTCAACTATAGGAGTCTGAGTATGATAAATCAACATTTTAGATTTCAATATAGGAGAATTTCTATTAAAATAAATTATGATGTATTGGAGTGCATTATCGGTGGTACCCAACACTCCTTGTAAGAAGTTAATATTAAGGGGGGAGGATATATTATTTCCTCACAACTGATGAAATGAGTCTAAAAAGACAAATTTGCTAAGAAAGTACCAAATTAACTGGAGGATGGAGGCAAAGGAGGAAGGAGGACAATCAATGTCCTCTCATTAGTCACCAACGATGGGGATGCTTATCAGCTCTGGTGGCATTTCATTTTCTATGTGTTTTATTTTCTTATGTAATCCCCTAGCGTAAAATATTGTAATGAAAAAAAGTGCTAGTGTAATGTAGTTCATGGATCTTGAAAGGGTTTGTGGGAGGATCCAGAAAACCACATGAGGTGGACAATTGGTGGATTCTTGTTCATGTCCAGGTTTGTGGTAAGCCTGTGTGAAAACCATGAAAGGTTGATGGGAGGTTCCTTTCATTTTGAATCAAGATCATGAGCCACAAGAATTGGGCCTACTACAGATGTAAGGTGTGAGTTCTTAGCATGTTCACACTAAGGGGGGGGGATGTTGGGAAATGTATTGTTAGTGTTCACAAAATGTGAGTTGTTAACACAACTCACATAGCTATTTGTGATTATTTGTTGAGATTGTTTGTTTGTTGAGTTGTTAAAATAAATCTAATAATTAGTGAGTTGTTCTTATGATATAGGAACTAAAACTCCTATAAGTATGTAATCCATTAATCATATGATATAAAGATGAAGCACAATATTATTTGTTTAAAATATTTGCATGCTTCTATTTGAATCTTCCCATATTCTTAATAGGTAGCAGTGTCAACCTGCAAAGATTCAACCTACATTATTAAAAACATAGTTGTTTAATAGATAACAAACTATTTAAATCACCATTCATCATCTCTGTAAAGTATTTTAAAATTTCCTATAGCCAACCATGAGAATTTCAAGTTGCATTTACTGAGCAGAAACCAAGCCTGGGATATGAATAAATATTTTATATATTTTTAGACTAGAATTTCCTCCTAGTATGGAGCTTAATCACTACATTGTCAATAAAAATACGGATTTTTTTCCTAGTCACTTTTTGCATCCTCCATATGCAATGAGGATAGAAATATGAATAGCATCAACAAGTACGAATGCACAACAACATTAAGTTGGAAACTCACCAGCTGATAAAAGAAAACTTGAGAAATCTATTCGATAAACATCTTAGACAAAACCAAAAGCAATAGAAAAGAAAAACAACATACAAAAAGAACATATAAAAATTGTATATATGTATATATGATACTTTTAGTCTAGAATTTCCTTTATGAACAACACCCACAAGTAAGAATGTACAATAGCATTGAGCTGAAAACTCACAGCTGATAACAAAAAACTTGAGAAGTATATAATGTAAAAGCAAATAAAAAACAATAGACAAAAAAAAGCCACTACATAAAGAATATATATATATATATATATATATATCCTAGCTCTATAGTTGTTGGGTCAGTTATCAATTATGCAATTTAACGATAAGTACTTTCCTACTCAATAGAAAATAAATATATTAATTTATGGCCAAGACTATTGTGATATCCAATCAAACAAAAAGTAGGAAAAATTACTTCTAATGCAACATTCAATGATTCATATCTAGCACAAAACATGTCACAAAATAAACATGCTTTTAGGTAGGAAGCCCTTACCTGGTATTTAAATCAAACTTCTCAGGAAAGAATCCCTTATATAGTATTCAATGAAAACTTTTCAAGCAAGAAATCCTTATACAATACTCAAAGCATAGGATGCAATGAAACTTAGATCATAGTCAATATTGATAAGCGAAAAGCAGTTTTGAAGTATTGCCATGCATAGTTTTTGGATACTCAACATTTCTATAAGCCATTTATGAGCAGATAACATGTAAACTTTAGTATTAAGGTTGATAAGAGAAGATTGCACAAACATACAATCAATATCAAATATCATCATTAATGCAACTAAACTTCTTAGGAAAAAATTTGCAAAAGAGACAGGATTCAAGAATAGTTTATGTGATGACTAAGATACCATGAAGAATCCCAAAACTCATTAATGAACTATAAAACAACCTGATGAGAACAACAACTAAAGAAGAAGTCTAGGAAATTGTCTTTCCTTTCACAAAGATAAAATATAGAGGCCGAAATTCTTCCATGCCCTAATTTATTAGTATTTCTCATATCTCACCAAAGAAGAATATGGTGGTGGAATCTTGGAGAAATTAGAAAAAATTACACCAAAGTCTAAACATCACAAATGCATTCCTTGTTGAAAAGGTTTTACACGCAAGATACTTTATCAATATAGGATAATTTCTCTATGAAACATGATATATTAAATTATTTCTTCATTCATTTCCATGAGGCTGAAAAACCATGATGACCCAATTTACTTCTATTCTCAGTTCTCCTTTGTGCAAGGAAGACAAATAATTGTTTTATATGAAATTTTACACTGTATTTTTTTTTTAAAAGAAAACTATGGTTCATAATCAAATTAGATACATAAAGATCCTTGGACACACTTAAAACAAATTTTAAGGTCAGGTCATTAGCACCTTTGGATTCAACAATTGGCTGGTGGAATGGGTTTATTCCTAAATAAAATCTCCAAACAACTCCTTTTCAATTGATAAAGACACAAGTCAGCCTTTTTTCCTCAAGATAACTTCAACAATGAGACCATTTAAGTCCTACCTATTCATCTTTATAAGAAGCACACTTTTCCAAAAGATGGACAAGGTGAAAACTAGGGGTGTGATACATGGGATTCTAGTCATGACTGTGGGACAACATTTCACAAATTTGCATTCCATTTTCTCATTATTTATAATCTAGGAAATTAAATTGTCACACTATTTTCTCATTATTTACAATCTAGGAAATTAAATATTTGAAGGCTTAAGCTCCAATAATTCTCGAAGCATGCAAAAGGGAGAAAATTATTAAAATGATTTGATTCAATGAGATAACTCTCCCATCAAAATATCTTTCCTTTCTTCTACACTTCAATCCACACATGAATTATGAAATCCAAAGCTCAACCACTAGCTCCTTATCAGCATAGAGCATATGATAACAAGGAGCATTCTAATGTGCTTTCATTGTTTGAAGATAATGATAATGATTCTCAGTTGGAATAGAACATAAAAGAGATGAATGCTTGCATCAAAGAAATGGAAGGAGATAAAAGGTGGTGAGGTTGTGATGCTAGTCAACCCTCACAATCTCATATGCCTCACACATCCTCATATCAAACTGAGTGACACGCTGCTCCTTTCTAACACTCATAAAAACTTCTACAACTTCTGACTAAATTGACATAGGAACTACGAGGATAGTACATAAATAATAATGATAGGAAGTTGACGAGGGTGCTAACCCGAGACACAGAATAACACACACAAAATAGAGAATAATATTTTATTCAAAAATATGGAATTCTTACATGTAGAGGATCTCAAATCCTCGAGCTTTGCAATACATGCAAATTACAATAAACTAACTATAGAAAATCCCCTTTTCCTAGTATTCACTCTTTTCCCAAAAAGCTACCAAAAATCAGAAAACCTTGCCCATAAATAGATCCCTTTTCCATTTTGGAGCCAAACAACATTTGAATTATGAATAACTGGGATTGAAAGGTTTTTCAAGGCAAAAAGCAGAAACTGAAACTTGAATAACTTTCAAACCGAGAATGATATTGACCTAATTCTTTCGCCAAAGTGCTTTTTTTTGTCCTGAAGCTTCCCATAAATTGTCGCCTCCTTGCGCCTTCAAATTCAAAACTACTAAAAATAGAAATTGAGCAAAAAAAATAGAAATACAATTCTGAAAGTTGGGAACTCTTATTCGATGAAAAGGGTATCCAAAAATGCATGAACATCTACAAAAAGCTAACTAAAGGAAACATAAAGGAAAACATCTTTTTGGGAGATGCGGGATTGCCCTTAACCACTGGATGGTCCTGCATCAAAAGTTTAGGAATTCAATCATAGTTTCAATATATGATAGGAACCTACATTCCATATACAACTTGTCTTTAAGATGGAAAGAACTACCATGACTCATCAAAACAAATAAAATGAAAGCTTCAAACATGAACAATAAATAGACAAACATAACATTCAAGCATTTGATAGATTCCTTCAATAATGAGGTTTACAACGATAACATTTCATAACCACATAATAGGCCTGGAACTCATTTTGGCCAAGCTAATTTCTGTCACTCTTGTTACACTCAAGTTCTCCCTATTTTCAACTCCATTTGCAACATTCTTTGTTATGTTTTCATTCTCTAGACACATGTGTAATCCTTCTTCTCAACCCCTTTCTGGAATCATTTCCGATCTTCCTCTGTGATTGCTACTCTTCTCTTCCTGTTAATTCATCTTCCTCATTCTTTAAATCTTCCTGTCAGATTTCTTTCTTATCTCAAACATCTATAATCAATTAAATTTTCTTGCTTCACTCATCCTTCACAAGGGCACTCCAAGATATTCCTGCATCACTGCAAAAGGGAAAGCAATAAACCCTAGAGATGGTGTGGTGGTGCGATGGAAGCATAAGAAAAAATTATATTGCATTAAAACATGGTAAATATTTTTCAAGAAAACTTTTATTAAATTCACAAGCATTGAATTTATTTTGAAGAAATATAAATTGTCTGAAGGAAAGCGAGCAACTCACTGATTTACCTGTAGCCCTGAAACAAACACATGAAGACATTTTATAATACATGTGGGATTATGATGAAGCCTTAAACAAAATATTATTGAAATAAAATTTCATGAAATGTTTTTTGGGAAAATTTATTAAAATCACAACTATGAAT
>VDFB02393153.1:0-25432 GCA_007258455.2 Sequoia sempervirens | reverse complement strand
AGTTTTAAAACTACCCCTTAATGCAATTTGTGGTTTCATATTATTGGTTCCTCTACAATGTTTTAGAGGATGAAACTTCAAAATTAATTCTTCATGTAGATGTATCATCTTCTTTGAATCATTAAAAACCATTCTTTGGTTTGTATTCTCTACAATACACTTCCCATCTCTCATTTTGATTACTTTAAAAATAACATGCAAACAAAATATAAGTTAAAACAAACCATTTAAATAAAAAATATCAAATAAATGATGATGAAAATACAACAAAACATGCATGACTATGACCATATCTTCATAATTAAAATGAAGAAAGTGCCATCATCATCAAGAAATCTTAAAATTAATACAAACATTATCAAATTTTAATTTTGACCTAGAGGTTATGCTTCCTAGCAATAGTCTAACCCTTATTTTCCCATTAATGACATATGTTGAGGGAATCAATTAATAAAAAATCTTATTTGTACTTTAAGTTTTGTCTTGTAATAATTAATAATTAAATTAAAAAATCGAGATGTATATACTTTGATGAGTGATGTCTACAATAATAAGCCAATGCAATTCAATGATAGAACATTTGTTAACCATTCCCCACCATTCTAAAGTTCTTAATAGCACGCTCTTGTGTTCACAACAAACATTCATATTAATGGCAAGCCTACTAGAATTATATTGGTTACAATCTTGTACAACAAAGTATATATGTGATTGAAGAATAATATCTAGTAATATCATGCTCTTGATTATAATCTTGTGCAACAAAGCATATCTATGATGAAACACTTGAAATTTAATTTTGAAATTAATATATAACATATTCAAATATAGGTTTCCATGAAAGTTGAACCTTCAACTCCTACAAAGTGTTTGAGATTATGCCAATACAACATCCATAGTTACAAGTAAAACATTATTACACTAGATGTTTTTTTTTTGTAAAAGCAAGAAAATTATTTACTTATGAAATAAGATAAAAAATTTCATGTTAATTGGTGACATAAACAATATAATTATGGTGACTAGAAGCAAAAACATGCAAAATGATACAACTTCCTTCAAGTCTAAAAATTTTCATATAAATTTATAGCTAGTACACTCCTATATACCACAAATTACCCTTTTACTAAATTTTATGTTATAGTTTCCCCCTAGAAAATTTATGTTTCCCAAAATTAATTACTCTAAATGACATGAAAAATCCAAATAGACCACAAGAGAATCCTATTTGATTATTTAATCAAGTTTCACATTTTCAAATTTTTTTTTGCATAATTAAAGTACTAAATATTAATTTAGTTGTTATGAATCAATAAAGAATTAAAATTTAAGTACACACATCTAAATGTTAAAATTCCTTTAAAATAAATATCAATATTAACCTACAAGTGTAAAATTAATCATGTAAATGAGGGTAAGAACAAGAATTATACACCAACAAATTCCCCCTAAATAAATAAATAGTATATTTTTGTGTGTGACACATACAAAAGCCTATGTGCTAGCACATACACACATGCATGTGTTTATGTATATATACATATATGCATACACATACATGTATGCATACATATACAAATACATACATACATATTCACACATGATAGGTAAGAATAAATTAAAAAATATTCAAATTTCTCACTTCCCAAGAATGTTCACTTGTAAAGGAAAATAATCTCAACCAAATGATACTCATGGTGCCACTAATATAATTAGTATTGTAATTTCACATAATCCCTAGCTCTATGTGTGTGTTCACATGCACACATGCACATTTATATGTGTGTATATATGTATGTATATATATATAAGTATGTATATGTATATGTTTATATATGTGTATATATATATGCATACATATGCATACACATATATATATACATATGCATATACACACACACACACATATATACATATACATACACACACACACACATATATATATACATATACATACACACATACACATACACATACACACACACACACATATATACATACACATATACATATACATACATACATACATACATATATATATACACATATATACATACATATGTGTGTACACACGCGCACACACACACGCACACACACACACACACATATATGTATGTATGTATGTATGTATATGTATAAGTATTGTGAAGTAGAAAAAGTGAACCTAGATCTAACTAGTCGATTAACTAAGATTACCTCTTTTTCTTTGACTCCACATTTCAACACAAACCAACTAGGGAACTTTGATTATTGGTTAGCTAGCATAGGGGAGATCCAACCTCCTAGGGTTTGGTCATTTTGAGTTGCAAAGAGGATAATTTTGATGTGTGTTTTAACAAACCTATTTGACATAAAACACTAGGTCTAAAAATGTAATTTATCACACAAATGAAAACGAAAATTGATGGAACAAACACAAATCTGAAAAGGGGATACAAAGAGGAACTTGTGATTGAAAACTAGGCCTGAATTTGAGGGTCAAGGATGGTACTGCCCTATACCAAAAATGTTTCTTTTTCGGGATATGCAAACTTCAGATGGTAGGTTATAGTCTGCTATGTGTTTTCCATGACCTACTACTGACGAAACTTTTGGATTTATTTTGCACACATGAAAAGAGGGGGAAATGTTGTGTTGTATAGGGTCTTTCCTAAGTCAAACCTTGTTTTGGTGTTTCCACCTCCACGAATAGAAAATGATGATGATCAAGAGGGCTTACCCTAGGTTGGGTAGAGGCCAAATAACAATAATTGACTGAAACATTAAATGGTAAATGGTAATGTTACCTTGGTATGAAATATTTGTCAAAGTGATGTCCACACCATGAGTTGCCACCAAAGGTTGTTTTATGGATGCTTGAATTTCTTAAAGACCTACAATAGGTTAGTCCACAAAACACAATAGATTGTTGTAGCTAGCAAGTAGAGGATAACTCAATACATCTTCACAATAAGTGCATCATAATAGCTTATTGTTCACCATGCCTTCTAATGTTCAAATGGGAAGAAAAAATGTTTATATATGCATCCCAATTGATATTTTTAATTATAGGTTGACTTGGGGTCATTTTACCACACATGAGGCTGACATCCAAAATGTTCGAATTTGAAATAGGTCACCCTTAGGTTAGGGGTTCCCCCGCCCATGACTGGGTGATTTTGCCCCTAATTTATTGAGATGTCGAGGAATTTAATATATTTTCATAATTTGGCCCCGAAACGAATAAATTATTAATATAATTAAGTCCATAGGAAAAATAGGGTGTCCATGTAATGCGAAATTGTCAAGATTGAAAATATACGATGTTGCATGTATGTATATATGTATGTATATGTATGTATATGTATGCATATGTATGTATATGTATGTATATGTATGTATATGTATGTATGTATATGTATGTATATATGTGTATGTATGTATATATATGTGCATGTATGTATATATACATACATACACATATTTATAGATATACATATGTATACATAAATATACATACATGCATGCATACACACATATATACATATATACACATACGTGCATGCACACACACACACATATATATGTATATACATACATCTATATTTATATACATACATACATTCATCTGTTCATAAATATATACATATATGCATACATATACACATACACACATATATATGTACGTGTGTGTCACACACACACACATATGTATAGGCATATGTGCGTATATATGTCTATGCATACATATATATGCATGGTCTACTCCAAATAGAGCATGTGCTCCTTTAAATACAATATGGGTTGATATAAATTTTCACATGGACACTTGCACATATAGTTGGCTAACATGTTTATATATTCACACAAGTGCCACTTAAAGTTATACAAGAGACAATTAAATGTGCCACACACACACATATATACATGGTCTACTCCAAATGCATAATGGGCTCTTTTAAATGCAATATGGGTTGATACAAATCTGCACATGGACATTTGCACATATAGTTGGCTAATATATTTATTTGTGTACATACGTGCCACCTAAATTTATACAATAGATAATTAAAAGTTAGTTAGAGTCATTTGAGGAAAGAAAGAACTTAAAAAGGAGCAAAGAGAAGATACAACCATAGGTTGAAGAGAGTTTTCTACTTCTACAATTCTTCCATTCCCTTTCAATTTGAACACTTGTGATAGGACTAGAGTGAACATAGGTCAAGTTATATTTGTATATTTACCATACACTTCTCTATATTCCCAACTATTGCTTGAGAGAATAGGTTGGAATAAGATAAAAAATAAGTAGCAAGGAGGTTAATTGGATATTTTTGGTTCTATTGGTCAATTCTATTTCAACTGGCTAGGTAATATATTTGTACCTTTTCTTTAAAATATATATTTTTGATTTATTTATGTTTCTTAAATTTTAAATCTTTTAAAAAATCAACCTTAGTTTTTTTAATCTCTTTATTGAAAAAAATAAGTGAATATTTTTTTTTTGCTAGAGAAAGATTCAAAATCCCCAATGATGAATATATAAAGGATCTAATTTTGAATGAAAAGGTGACAGATGTGAAGGCCAACATTGATTAGTGGCATGAGATAAGTTAGGAAAAGTGTTTCATGATAATGTCTAATAGTTGGATGAAGAGGAGAAATAGGAAGTTGGACTTCTTTGTTTCTCAAGTGGTACAATTTTCTTAAAAACTATTGATGCTTTAGGGAAGTTGAGTAAAACACATTTCTTTTGTCAAATTTTAGAAGAAGATATGACTAAGGTGGGTGAGGCTAACATTATGCAAAAAATTATATATAATACAACAAATTATGTTGTTGCAAGTAGACTTCTTATACAAAATCACTCATCTATTTTTTGGAATCAATGTTTTGATCATTGAATTGACTGATCATTGAATTGACCATATATTAGATGATCTTGAAAAAAATCATATGTCAAACTAATTGTGGACCAGGGTTGAAATATTTGCAAATATACATATGTGTATGTGTGTTTGTTTGTATTCAATGATGCTTAGGTCACTGACTTGATAAGCAAACACACATATAGGAGAGTTAGCTTGTCTTGGTCTAATCCACTTTACAAAGAATTTTATCACATCACAATATTTTTTTCTCTAAAACCTTATTTATTAGTGAATAGTAGTCTCAATATTTATTTTTGGGACCACTGCCAAAGTTGACATTATTGTTTGGAACTTCAATGAGCAATAATTGTGGCTTATGTTAAAGGAGATTGTAGATGTAAGCTCTTATTTCATTTTTATTTTTCCCATTTTACTAGGTTTATGATATTTTTATTTCTTTATAATTGTATGTTTTCTTTCAATACAACTACTTATTTATGTTATCTTTAATCAATTTATAGAGAATTTAGCTACTCTCTTAATTTTGTTATTGAGGATAATTCCTTGGGGGATATGTGTATGTGAGAATGTACATGACCAATGAGGCTATTAGAGACATATGAAATAAAGAAAAAGAGGGGGGCTTCCACTTGGATTAACCAAATGGAGGAACCAAATTTTTTCTATGTTGTTTCACTCAATTATGAGGGTTGTAATGCATAAATAATGATCAGAAAACAAACCTAATTGATATAATAGTAAAAAGGCAGGTTTTAAGATGGTGAAATTATGTGTACCTATTAGAAAAAGTATTTTTTCAGGCCTCACTGAGGACTTATTCGCCCAATAGCGAATGGGTCCTTTCTAGGGTTCTAGAAAATTGATTTCTAGGCTTTTTTTTCTCAATTTCTACACTCCCAAATCCTAGGTGTTTAGCTCCCGAAAGTCAGAAATAAATTTTGTAGAAGACTTTATATGATCTTGCAAGAAAGATGACAACTTTGACAACTTTTGTTCTCCATTTGATCTTCAACCTAAAACTTGCAATCACACATTAAACGAGAAGAAAATTTGTTGTTTTGTTAGGGAATAGGGGTTTTCCATGGTCAAACCCTGTTTTGGTAATTAAACCTTATGATGAAACAATGATACCTTGGATGAAATCTTGGAGTACAAATCAACAATCTTGCATGAAGTGGCCTCAATGGATATAGATCTTGATCACAACACTCGATTAAAGACAACACCTTGAATATGCTTGAATTGGATCTTCAATGCTACATAAACATATTAGCTCAACAACATGCATGATGCATTATGCCTTTGACATGATAAATTGGATCATTGATTGCTGCAATAAACTCTAATAATCTTACCTTTAATGCCTTCTTGAATGCTCTTGAATTCTCTATAATGCTCTTGTGAAAGTACTCCTATGATAACTTGAAATTGCTAGGATTGCTTAGATTCTTAGGATGAAACTATGTGAAATAACCTTATATTTATACTTATCTTAAGATTAAATCCTAAAATTCAAATAACACAAGCCAACATCAGATCTAGGATTTGAAATTATTAAAATACCGCCAAAAAACATCCCAAGGGGGTGTCCTAAGTTAAGGAGGACCCATTCACCATAGGGTTAATGGGTCCTAACATACTCAACTAGGACATGTTTTGGGGATTGTGAAATGTCATGCCAAAAGGGAGTCCTAGGACCTAGTGAGGACCCATTCACCAAGTGGTGAATGGGTCCTAGGTTGCTATCCTAGGACACATTCCTTGCAAAATTAAGTGTTGTGTAATTTTATTTAAGAGTGTCGGGTTTTATCCCTAAGAAAATGTAATTAATTAGGCTTGGATTTGAATTTAAGGGGCTAATTAACTTTAATTTAACCTCAATTAATTAATAAATCCCTAGATTAGTGTGAAAGTGTAAAGATACACTTTACAACACCCTAAATAAGGCACAATTAAGTCTGTTTTATCATTAATTATTCATTCCCAAATTAAGTGTGAAAAAGGGTTACTTTTTTCGACACTACATTTTGCCCTCACTTTAGTGAGAGTTTTCCCCCATGTCAAACTCACACTAAAGTAGACATTAAAGACACTTGTGTATGTAGCAATGACAAAGATACACAATCATACACTATCAAAGACCAAGAAAATAAAGGATCAAACTTCGACTGTCCCAACATGATGTGGAGCGCAATTGTTTGTCAAAAAATGTTCACAAGCAAAACATGATTTCCACTATGCAAATGACACACACATGCTCACTCTAGAGTAGTGGAACCTCGGGTTGTCCACTAGGTGAGTATCCCAAAAGGGTGGAAAATGAGAGAACCATATTAGGCTCCCATACCATATCAAAGTTATCCTCCTAACAACTTTGATAAGGCACCACAATGCTTATGAATATTATGCCTATAGGTTTTTGTTTTTTGTTCAAGGGGATCTTGCTTTATTTGTATAAGGTCTTCTTCTTAGGGAACATCGTACCTAATGTCTCCAAGAGAGGAAAAGTCAAGAGTATCATATTGCCACTTATGGGATGCCTCGCTTCACATCATGCCATTGAGGGAAAGTCGTACGCTTAGAAATATCATGCACTCTTGGAGGACATAAAACCCAATGACACCACCAAGAAAAGGACGTGTCACAAGAAATAAAATCACACCATGAAATATGTAGAAATTTTGAAAGATGTCATTGATGTATGCCCCCAATTTAAAGTGGTTGCTAACACCATTGTTGTGAGAAACTGCTTTAAAGTAGCCAATGTTCCATCCCAAGACATGAGAGCTTACTTGGAAATCCCTATGCCGAGTCATATGTTCTTGAAATATAGCTACATCATGAAAAAGGAAGGAGGGGTTGCCCCCAAAAATACGGAAGGAATATATGGATCTGGGATCAGTATATCTTTGCTACAATGTTGTCATAGAGTGCAAAAATGTCATCATTCCCCAAATACTCATAAAAATGGAAGAATGACACATAGAAAGAGAAAACAAAGAAAAATCCTTTAGCTCAACATGGAAGAGACCTAAATTTCCCAATGCCTTGCATCATCCCCAAAAGGAAAACATGAGACAAGCAAGAAAGGATAAATGTTTACGACATATAAAAGAATGTAGATACATATAGAGGAATGCACAAAGATAGAGAGAGAGAGAGATACATCAAACGAAACAACACGGGGGATTACATTACACACATGCAATCACATAAAAGGATATGAAAAAGAAAACAAATAAAAAATACTAGTAAGGCACATGCAAATCAACCTATAGCAGGTCATCTACATCCCAATCTCAATCAATATATATGGAAGGCGAACAACTAGCTAAAGGGACAACAAGTGCCGAACTAGGGGAAGCACCAAGTTCAACACTCTTTTTAGGAGATTTTTCATGTAAGCTCATTGAATAGGAAAACAATGAATTCAACTCATTATGTACTTGTTCATCGATTTTTGCAATATCAGTGTCATCATCTAGATTAATCACAATAGGAGGTTGAATGATAATGTCTCTTGAAGGTTCTTGTTTATGTTGCGACAAAGGTATAAAATCATCATGCATTGCTTTAGGAAAGTTTGAATTTTGATTTTCTATTTTGTTCTTTTCTTCTTTAGTTTGTAACATATGAGTAGTAGCACAACATCTATGCCTATGCTCTCTAGCATTTCAGTTTCATTTCAGTCTATTGTCAATTTGTGTTTGTGTAGGAGTAGGTTTTTCAATCATAGGATTCTTCTCTTCCTTTAGGGGAGGAACAAAAGGAACCATAAGAGGTTTTTCAAGCACTTTCTCTTTAGCTTTGTAAACTTGTTTGACTTTAGGAGGCACAACGGGATTTTTTTGGTTGTCTCGTGGTCTCTTATAGGAAATGGTAGGAGATTTTGTCATAGGTTTCTCTTGGATGTTAGGAAGGTATTTTTGTTCAATCATTGGTTCATCAAGGATAGGTGGCTCAATCACATGTTGAGGCATGTTTCTAAGGGATAATTTTGGTATGTGCTTTGCCTTGAACTTTTGATATGATTTGAAAAAGTAGACCTCACAAGCTCTAATAGGTTCAATAAGCTTAGGAAAAAAGAAATCCAATGAAAAGTTACATCGGGATGGCACAGGATTAAAGCCACTATGATGCACAGTAAAGATTTCATTGCCAAAGGGAAACTTTAAAAATTTATGCACAACCGATGGGATGACATTCATGGAGTGAAGCCATGGATAGCCTAAGTTCACATGAAATTGGTTTGATTGTGGGATGATGGTGAATGAGAACATTTAATGTTTTCGGTCCAACTTTTAAAGGTAGATCTATCGAGCCTATTGTAGGACAAGAAAAACCATTATGCGTCTTGATCCATGCTTTCAGTTTATCATATGTATTTTGATAGAGTTAATGCACAAATAGGAATTCTTGAGTGATCACATTCTCTCCACAAACGAGATCAATTAATATCCCATTAGTAGGCTTGTCATTGATTCTTCCAACTATGTAAAGAGGACCATCGTGTGCATGTTTAAGTATGTCCTTTTGTGAGAAATCAATGTCGAGAGGCATTTTGGTTGAGCCCTTACGAGGTTTAGCTTTGATAAATGTTATCATTTCAGCTAGTTCATCTATATTTTCATCTTTTAATTTTTCATCAACTGTGTCAACATTCATCACATCATTCTTTGTTTCACTAGCTTTGACAAATGAAATAGTATGTTTTGGCATGGGATTTGTAAATTTTGGCTAGGAGGAGCTACAGACTTATTACCTTGATCATTCACACCTCTAATGAGAAGTTGATTATTATCAATAAGGACTTGCACAAGATGCTTAAAACGCTTACAATATTTTGTATCATGTTCATTTGTTAGTGATAATGGCAATAAGAATTTGGTCTAAATCTTGTAGGTAATTGTTGTTTAGGATCACGAGCTCTAACATGAGGTAAGGAAAGCATATTATTTTCCACAAGTTGCAACATGATGTTATGAAGGGTATCGGGTAGAGGAGTAAATTTTGTATTCCTATCCGCAAGGGCATATCAATTTGTCATCTTTATAACAGCCACTTGGTTATCAGCTTGTTGACTTGATTGAGGGGAGTTAAGTTGTAAAAATACCCTATTTTGTTTCTTGAAAGGTTGGTAACTATTTTGAGTTGTGGATTTAGACTTGTCAAGATGGCTAGGGGGATTTTTCATATCACGATCGTAAGTTGTATTTTGATAATCATGAAGGGTTGTACATAACTATGTAAAGGATGAGAATCTCAACATCTCAAGTTTTTTTTGTAAGTTGGCAATAAACATTCATTGAAAGTTGGCATTAGGAATCTTAATGTTTACTTGTGAATTAAGTGTTTGGTATCTTTCTATGAAATTAGTCACTTTCTCATCATCTTTTTGTTTGCATGTCATTAAATCATCTAGGGTCATCTTGGGACCCATGTGAATATCGAAGTGGTTGTAAAAGGCATCAACAAGCTCATTGAATGAACCAATTGAATTATTTAGTGAGGAAGAGAACCACTCTAAAGCAGTATCCTTCCAGGATCTAGGAAATAACTTAGCCAAGAGATTATATTAAAAGATGAAATCACTACATAGGGTTGTGAAAGTGGAAACATGGCTAACAGGATCTTCTTTCCCACCATATTTCTCAAAATTGGGGAACTTCTATACCTTGTGGCATTTGTGATCTCAATATCTCCAGGGATAACAGATTGGTTTTGATGTATTGCAAAGGTTGACCATTGTTGTTTTGATTTAGAGTTGCAACTTATTGTTGGAGGGATGCCATGCTTTGCACAAGTGTGTTAAGGATGACATCATAATTATTAGTGTAAGGTGGAGGGGAATAAGGTGGAGTGGTGTATGTATGCAGAGGGCAAGTGAATTGTAAATTTGTGAGGGAGGATGGTTGAGGATATATTATATTTGAATGCACAAAGCTAGAAGGATTCGTATGGAAATACCTAAGGAAGTGTTCACAGTGCTAGTAGGTTGGATTGTTGTGGTAGGTTGAGTGCCAGTGTATGTAGGAATGGAAATGGGTATTGTAGAAAGAGGAATTGAAGTTCCACCTTGGCTTTGGGTACACCCCAAAGCTTGAGTACAACTAGTGATGGTAGGGATGGTGTTGTTAATGTTATGCACATTGCTTGTAGGAAGTGAAGTCATGGGAAATGATGTATGCATACTATGATCAATAGGGGGTTGATTATCAACACTATTAGGAAGAGAGCTAGAAAACCCAAGATCCACAACGAATGGTATATCGTATGATGACATGAGTCTTGAACTATGTATCACAATAGTATTGCTAATAGGACACCAAGTTGTAAAGCTTATAAAAGTTTTACAAACTTAGTGTGCAAACCCAAAATGGAAAAGGGATTAAAATGCAATGCAATGACCTAGAATGAATTGTGTGAATGCAATATTCAGATTCTAAACAAGGTAATTTGTTGATTACACTATGCAACAATCTAAAAATGAAATGTTGTAAATGCAATTTTGAATTTGGACAATGCACTAAATGAACCAAATTAGGCTAGATTTAATGAAATGAATGAAATAGAAAATAAAAACACTAAAACAAAGATTTGATAGCAGCAAAAAGAAGCACAAAACTGAAGATTTCAATTTCTAAAAATGCAGATTTAGGTCTAATCAAGGACTCATTCGCCCTAGGGTGAATGGTTCCTAGATTAGGGTTTTAAAACTGATTTTTATAGATTTTTAAGGCTTTTCTAATGATTTTTCAGATTCAGGTCTGCTACAATAAGTTTCAGGTTTAATTTTCTGTAAATGCAATGTGAAATACAAGTTAAAAATGTGGCAAAATGATGAACTACAAGACCTAGTTTGATATGCAATTTTGTTTTCAATTTTCAAATGCAAGTTTATATGATCTAAATAATATGCAAGATGACTGATTTTTTGTATTTTTTAAATTTAAAGAATGTAAACAATGCAATTTTAAAACCCTAGATGAGATGCAAATTTGAATGCAAATTAAGACACCCTAAATAAGATCTAATTCAATGAAAATGAATGCAAGATATAATCTAAGATGAAAGAGACTCCAAAAATTTAAAAAAATACAATGCTCAAGATGTCAGGTTCACCAAAATGAAACAAAGAAAAAGAGGGGGTGTGACCCCCAAATGGAGGAACCTAATTTTTGCTATGTTGTTTCACTCAATTATGAGGGCTCTAATGCATAAATAACAATAAAAAACAAACCTAATTGATATAATAGTAAAAAGGTAGGTTTTAAGATGCTGAAATGATGTGTGCTTGTTAGAAAAAGTGCTTTTTCGGGCCTCATTGAGGACTCATTCGCCCAGTGGCGAATGGGTCCCTGCTAGGGTTTTAGAAAATTGATTTCTAGGTTTTGTTCTTCAATGTCTACACTCCCAGATCCTAGGAGTTCAGCTCTTGAAAGTCAGAAATAAATTATGTAGAATACTTTCCTTGATCTTGCAAGAAAGATGGCAACTTTACAACTTTGACAACTTTTGTTCTCCACTTGATCTTCAACCTAAAACCTGCAATTACACATTAAAGGAGAAGAAAAAATGTTGTTTTGTTAGGGAATATGGGTTTTCCTTGGTCAAACCCCATTTTGATAATTAAAATTATGATGAAACAATGAAACATGAAACATGAAACAATGATACCTTGGATGAAATCTTAGAGTACAAATCAACAATCTTGCATGAAGTGGCCTCAATGGATATAGATCTTGATCACAACACTTGATTAGAGACAACACTTTGACTATGCTTAAATTGGATATTCAATGCTACATCAACATATTAGCTCAACAACATGCATGATGTATTATGCCTTTGACATAATAATTTGGATCATTGATTGTTGCAATAAACTCTAATAATTTGCCATTAAACGCCTTCTTGAATTCTCCTAAATGCTTTATAATGCTTTTGTGAAAGTACTCTTATGATAACTTGAAATTGCTAGGATTGATTAGATTCTTAGGATGAAACTATGTGAAATAACCTTATATTTATACTTATCTTAAGATTAAATCCTGAAATTCAAATAACACAAGCTGACATCAGATCTAGGACTTGAAATTATTAAAATACTGCCAAAATCACATCCCAAGGGGGGTGTCCTAAGTTAAGGAGGACCCATTCGCCATAGGGTGAATGGGTCCTAACATAATCAACTAGGACATGTTTCGAGGATTGTGAAATGCCATGCCAAAAGGGGATCCTAGGACCTAGTGAGGACCCATTCGCTAGGTGGTGAATGGGTCCTAGGTCAATATCCTAAGACACATTCCTTGCAAAATTAAGTTTTGTGTAATTTTATTTAAGATTTTTGGGTTTTATCCCTCGGAAAATATAATTAATTAGGCTTAGATTTGAATTTAAGTGGATAATTAACTTTAATTTAACCTCAATTAATTAATAAATCTCTATATTAGTGTGAAAGTGTAAAGATACACTTTACAATACCCTAAATAAGGCACAATTAAGTCCATTTTATCATTAATTATTCATTCCCAAATTAAGTGTGAAAAAGGGTTACTTTTTTTGACACTACAACATATATAGTGGAGTTGAAGACAAATTTTGTTCCATTGATCATTGATTACCAATGATACCATCAACTTCATACACCTTTGTTACATTGGTGGTTGTCATTGCACCAAAAGATCAACCTTTTTAATTCCTAATACAACCACCAGATTTATACAAGATCCATAGGAGGTGATTAAGCCATGTCATGAACCCAAGCGTCATGCTACATAAGGAAGACCAAGGGACACACCATCTTGCAACAATCCCCCCAACACAAGCGAGGGGTTCAAACATGTGACCTCAACTTTGATACCAATTGTTACATTGGTGGTTGTTGTTGCACCAAAAGATCAAACTTTTTAATGCCCGATACAACCGCCAGATTTATACAAGATCCACAGGAGCCAGTTAAGCCATGTCACGAACCTGAGAGTCACACTGCACAAGGAAGACCAAGGGACACACCATCTTGAAACAACCTTTACATATAGTTTGTTGTTTCTTGAGTCCAACATTTCAATTCCAATTATATTTCAAGGATAATGGTTAGGTTTTGAGTGGGATTTACATATACATATGGATGAAAGTAATTTTTCATGTTTAAATGACAATCATCTCCAAGATTGAGATCTTTAGACTCATGCAATGGGGTATCTCTACATGAGACATGAAAGGAAATTTAGATGATGTTGCAACTAGGTAAAAGTTAGTTAAGATCATATTTAAAATCTTACATTTCTTATATTAATGTTGAACAATGTAATCATATTCCTTTTCTTTTATTTTCTAATTTAATATGTATAGCTGGAGTGTTTGGTGTTAAGATGCCAAGTCTTGAAAGGATTTTTCAAATGTTTCTTGATTGAACCATGCAACCCTTTAGGATAAGAGCATAATTGGAGTATATTTGAGAACATACAATCCAAAAGGTATTGTAAATTGTTAGTACAAAGGTTGAATGACCTTGTATGTTCGTTACAACTTTATCCTTTATCACAAGTAAACCATGGGTTCCAATTTATACCCATTACATTAGAGGAGTTTAATTCATAATTAGATTAGATCAATAGGATAGGGATCTTATATTTTACTAGTGACGATCACACATGGGTTGATCAAGTTGATTATGAGGAAAAGGAAATAGCCATGTTCAAGGAGGAGGAGAGGGCACAAAAAATTCTTGGATATTGGTTATACACACAAATATCATGGTTGTATAATAATTGAGAACTTATTTAAGATGCAAGGATGATAACCATTATAGAGATATTTATGTTGAGTTGATTAATGTATACTCCTCTCCACCATTGTTCTATATTTGTTTATAATGTCATGGATATCAATATTCATGGTTTTTGTATACCAAAAACACTTGAGAATATTTATATATTTAAATTCTCATTTCATTTTGTGAACGTCAATGTTAGACCTGCACAAACATGAAAAACAATCACACAATTAGATCAATATGCAAGCTAAATCAACATTCCCCATATAATTCATTTGAAATGCACAAAATAAGAAATGGAAATGAAGAACACAAATGAAAACAATCAAATCCTATCTAATGCAAGAAAACTCTCAATCCCATGGGGGAATTGGTGCCATTTTGATGTGGAAAATGGCCCTTTCCCAATCCCTTGTAAGCTTTGTGATGGCTTGATGAAGTTTGAAGCTCCTTGATGAAATTTTGGCATAACCTAGCTATGAAATCATGAAAACTATGAACACTTGATGGAATGGATGAAATTAGCTCTAAATATGAAGATAGTGATTTTGCAATGAAGTTGTGGATCCAAAATCAAAGTGAGAGCCTCCTATTTATAGATGAGAGTGATGGAGAATGAGGCAAAAAGGGATGAATGTGGGATCAAACACCAACCAATGACCAAGTGTCACTTGTCAACATGTGAGTGGACAAAGGCGGAGCACATTTTGGTCATTGTGCAATTAAATGCAATTAGGTGGAAATTCAAAATTGATGAAATGACATGTTGGAGGGAGGAGAAAATGAAGTTAATGCCACTTGGCTCAAGGCAAAATGACATGTAAGAGGTTTAAATGCTTTGTTGGATGTACAAACCCTTTTGGAGGGATTTTTCAAATTTGGAGAATATTCCAACATTGATGCCTTTTTGAAAGTAATTGAGGATTTAATAAATCAATTGAAATGATTTTCATGAGCAAGTTGCAAAATCTAGAGGATTTGATGATTAAGATTAAGATTAATCAAGATTTGATTAATTTAAAAGGAGATTATTTGATTTGACCATTTTGACTTAGACTTTTGGATTAATTTAAATCAAAATGAGAAGAAAATGATTTAGACTTAATTAAATAAAGATTTTGATTTATTTAATTAAAAGGATATGATGTTAGATTAAATTAAATAAAGATTGATTTATTTAATTTAATAGAATGACTTTAGAGATTAATTAAATAAAGTGAATTATTTAATTAAAGGGAGACTATAGGATTAATTAAATAAAATTGGTTTATTTAATTAATAGGAGATGATGACCTAATCAGATAAAAGGGGATTTATTTAATTAAGAGATGAAATGTGATGGATTTAATCAAATATAGATTATTCAATTAAATGATTAGTAAAGGAGATGATTCAGGACGAAGCGGTGTTAGTAAAATTAGGATCAGGGTTATAGGATCAATTGGTACATTTTACGTGTCTACATTTTGCCCCTCTTTGAAGTAATGTACCCATTGCGTTGGTTCAAAGAATAACCTCGTGATCAAAATTTTAAAAAAAATCATTTTTTTCAAAATGCCCCACTATTGCCCCAACGAGAAGAAACATGTTGCTATACTGCCCCCTTGAGAGATCAGACAAAAATTTCAATTTTTGGGTGATCTCACGAAAAAGGAGGACAAGGTGCTCAACGGGTCCAGAAAGGCTCTGGGATGCCAAAAATGTGCAAAAATGTGAAAAAAACAATGCAAAACGACCCTCGGTTGGGCAAAAACAGGCTCGGGGGGTCCAAAAACCTAGGTGGATGGCTAAACAGGGTCAAAAAACCCTAACTTTTAGGCTTAAATAGGCCTTGACGGGCCACTTCGAATTCATTTGCACACCTAGCCTTTAGACATTCTTGCAATTTGAGCTTTGAGGACTAATCAAGATGGCACAATGTGTGCTTCCACGACACATTTTTGAGTGTGTGCGAGTGTATCAGAGGCTTCCCGACATCGGACCAGTGGTAAGTCATCCTGTCCCAACCTTTGTTTTTGATTTTTGAGCACATTAATTAGGGTCTAGAGGTCAACAAAGTCAAGAAGTGCTATATAGTGCCACTGAAAACTTTAAATCAGAGCCACATGGGCCTAAACTGCACCACTGATGAGAGTTGCGCCACAACGGCGGAGCTTAGAAATTAGGGTTTAGTTGCAAAGAGCGTCACACATGCAAACAATGCCGCGTTGGTCCTGTTTGGAATTTAGGTCCAGGGGTTAAATCATATTGTTGCCAAACTGCATCGCGACGGTAGAGTTTGGAACCTTTTGGCTTCCAGCGACGTAGTTTGGAACCTTCAAATAGTGACACATGCAAACAACGACACATTTGTTGTTTTGGTCGCACAAACTTTAAATAGGATCCTAGTTTTTTACGAAACTTGACACGGTGACTTTCCTGATGCAGGAGGACATGGATCTGGTCCACTCGTGAGAGCACAGATCTTTCATTTTGAGCAGATTGTCGCAGGATCCCCCTTTGCACGAGGTACTCCAGGAGCACCTGGGGGCGATTGGATTATGGTACGTTGCTTATGCCCTAGTGATCAAGACGCACCTCGGCATGATGACAGCACTAGTGGAGCGTTGGCATAGCAAGACATCTTCATTTCACTTCCCCACAGGCGAGGCCATAGTGACCCTGGAGGACGTGTGGCACATTCTATGATTACCTATCCATGGAGAGAGAGTTATCTATGATGTGGATTCCGAGAGAGATAGCTGCTTCGAGATTATGGGCCTCAACAAGATCATTTTCTCAGAGGGATAGATTGAGCTGGAGTGGTACAAAGGTCAAGTACCGTCCTTCAAATTGATTGTGGTTGCGATCATTTCAGGACTCGTGGCACCAGATCGACGTGGCCGATATTTCAGCCCGGGATGGGGTCTTGCCTAGGAGCAGATGCTCTGACAAAGAGAGTGCTTCACTTGGGGGCCAGTGATGCTGGCCTCCCTGTACCATGATCTTCATGAGTTTGCATATTGTGATATTCGAGCAATCGGATCCAAAGTTACATTATTGCACATTTGGGCCTGGGAGCACATTGCAGTGCTCCACCTTGTGAGAGTTACACCGGTAGACATGGAGCTGGATGACCCAGTCATCTAGAGATACAAGGGTGCACCTACCTTTTCACACACAGGGGCAGCAAACATCCACCACTCAAGGAGGGTCATCAAGGAGATGACAGTTTTCACATGGAGGCCCTATCTTGGCATGCCTGCTAGGTATGATGACGTTCAACATTTATTTTTTGCCAGGTAGGACTGTTTGATGCAGGGCCGCAAGCACACAATGATTGAGAGATACCTTCATGATAGGGTAGCATGACAGTTTGGGGACACACAAGATCGTCCCGATGACCAGTACGTGGCCATCTTTGCTCGTACTACGAGGGAGATGACATGGGGTTGCACCATCCTAATAGACGAGGCAATACAGAGTTTCAGGCGGCTGGTGGCCAGGTCATGGCCTTATGATCAAGGACCAGTAGACCCAGGGAGGACCCAGGCCTACAAGGATTGGTTCCAACTGCCACTAAGATTGACAGTTCTTAGTGCCTTATTTCCACGGAGGAGACCCAGAGGCCGGTCAGTAGGGCAGGGGCGAGGGCAAGGAGGTAGGGGGATGGTGACAGAGAAAGAGACGAGGATGGCGGTCGGGGGAGAGGAGGAGGTAGAGGAGGAGGTGGCACACTTCCATGACAACCAAAGCAGTAGCTTGAGTAGCATAGGGACTAGAAGGATGTCCAGGATCAACCCACAGATGGTCATCAGGACCAGGATAGGCAACGAACCCCATCGAGAGATGGTCATCAGGACCAACCACCACCACAGCCAGACCCAAGAGATGGCAAAATTTTACAACTATAGGCTCAGATTCAAGTGCTCATGACAGAGAGGGACCGGGCGAGACAGTAGGTCTTGGCCCTGACAGCTAAGAGAGATTAGGCTATCTAGTAGCGGTAGGTTACCGAGCTACAGACAACACAAGAGATAGGTTGGCAACAACAACTAGAAAGTATGGCTACATCCTCTTCTAGGAGCACAGTATCCATGTAGCCATACCGAGAGGCCATCAGAGAGGGTGAGTACTATCAGGTGCATTACCACCAGGTAGTGCCTCGAGCGGCTCGGGTCCCAAATTATTCACAACAGATTGGATACAGGCCTCTAGAGGAGCACGGGGAGAGGCCGGGTGGCGAGGGGAGCAACCAGTAGGGCTAGCTTATTCATTATTTATTTTTGAGATCCACGGGCTCATTTTTTATAGTCCTGTGGGCGATTGTACTATACTAATGATAGACCTACACAAACATGAAAAACAATAACACAATTAGAGCAATATGCAAGCTAAATCAACATTCCCCATATAATTCATTTGAAATGCACAAAATAAGAAATGGAAATGAAGAACACAAATGAAAACAATCAAATCCTATCTAATGCAAGCAAACTCTCAATCCCATGGGGGAATTGGTGTCATTTTGATGTGGAAAATGGCCCTGTCCCAATCCCTTGTAAGCTTTGTGATGACTTGATGAAGTTTGAAGCTCCTTGATGAAATTTTGGCATAACCTAGCTATGAAATCATGAAAACTATGAACACTTGATGGAATGGATGAAATTAGCTCTAAATATGAAGATAGTGATTTTGTAATGAAGTTGTGGATCCAAAATCAAAGTGAGAGCCTCCTGTTTATAGATGAGAGTGATGGAGAATGAGGCAAAAAGGGATGAATGTGGGATCAAACACCAACCAATGACCAAGTGTCACTTGTCAACATGTGAGTCGACAAAGGCGAAGCACGTTTTGGTCATTGTGCAATTAAATGCAATTAGGTGGAAATTCAAAATTGATGAAATGACATGTTGGAGGGAGGAGAAAATGAAGTTAATGCCACTTGGCTCAAGGCAAAATGACATGTAAGAGGTTTAAATGCTTTGTTGGATGTACAAACCCTTTTGGAGGGATTTTTCAAATTTGGAGAATATTCCAACATTGATGCCTTTTTGAAAGTAATTGAGGATTTAATAAATCAATTGAAATGATTTTCATGAGCAAGTTGCAAAATCTAGAGGATTTGATGATTAAGATTAAGATTAATCAAGATTTGATTAATTTAAAAGGAGATTATTTGATTTGACCATTTTGACTTAGACTTTTGGATTAATTTAAATCAAAATGAGAAGAAAATGATTTAGACTTAATTAAATAAAGATTTTGATTTATTTAATTAAAAGGATATGATGTTAGATTAAATTAAATAAAGATTGATTTATTTAATTTAATAGAACGACTTTAGAGATTAATTAAATAAAGTGAATTATTTAATTAAAGGGAGACTATAGGATTAATTAAATAAAATTGGTTTATTTAATTAATAGGAGATGATGACCTAATTAGATAAAAGGGGATTTATTTAATTAAGAGATGAAATGTGATGGATTTAATCAAATATAGATTATTCGATTAAATGAATAGCAAAGGAGATGATTCAAGACGAAGCGATGTTAGTAAAATCAGGATCAGGTGTATAGGATCAATTGGTACATTTTATGTGTCTAAACATTCAAGTCAAATACCCATTTTTATGGTGTATACTTGTGTATGTGGTCAAATAAGCTTGTAATTGGTTATTTTTTATATGTTTAAAGATGATTTAGAGAAGAGTACATAAAAATTCATTAAAAAATCTCTACATTTCATGGTTTGTTCAATTTGTCAAGTTTATGCTAAGTTTGGGTAACAAATTTGAGTCTGAACTATGGATTGAATTAGGGGGTTGAATTTTTTTCATTAAAATTGGCTCCCATTTGTTCTATACCTAATATATTCTATCAAAGAACATAGATAATCCATTTTTTTCCTTCATATTTACATTTCTAGAATCCTTGAGCAAATTTAACTTTACCATTTTATCCAAATCAATTTAGAAGAGTGAACAAGAATTTTGTTTCACAAAAAAATGTTTCATGTTTTCTCTAGATATGATATTTTCAATTAGAAAACATGGACTATCTATTTTGTGCCTTACATAACACCTTATCCTAACAAGTAGTTACATAGATGTCGAAGAATTTATCTAAAAGTGTTAGATTATTTTTCCTCACTAATGCACCTTCTTTTGGGACACCATATTTTCTCATAATTTTTTACATCTAGAGTTTCTTTTTAAGCATTCTTTGACCTATTTGAGAGTTGAATCAAAGAGCTAGAAAGAGGTGGCATCCTCTTTGATTTTTTTTCTAGTACAAAGCATATTTTTTGTAATTTCTTAGAGAAGAATTCCATTATTTTTGTTCTAGAACTCTAAGGGCAATAGTATTTGATTATGAATCAATTTTGAGGTGAATTTTCATTTCATTTTTTGTATTGTTTAAAGATCTCCATAGTGGTGTATTAACTATATCCTTTAATGGCTCAAACACCTTGTTTTATTATATTTTCTAAATTATACTTAAATCTCATTTTGGGGTATTCTAAATTGTAATAGAAAAATTATAGGCTAAAAAGGATTTAAAATATTCATGAATTTAGAAAATAGGGCATTTATTTCACTTTTGGGGTTACTGCTAGCTAGTTTTTGTGGATATTGGTATAGTGCATCAACACGTGAGTTTGAAGGAAACTTAGACACTATCCAATATTCAAGAGAATCCAATGATGGTATATCTAATAGAGATTAATTTTATTCTTGTTCTTCAAAGTAATAAAAGTCAAAGAATGAGCCAAAGACATGCACCTTTACAAGCACCCAAATCATATAGAATCTGCATACTTCAAAAAGATTGAAAATTTTGGAGGCTAGAGTGAAGAAAAAAATTCACATGGGATGGAACTTGATTCTTCATCATAGACTTCTTCGAATAAAAAGAAATCAATTTCATTTATTTCATAGATCTAGTTTTGGATATGCTCTTTTCTACAAATAAATTTTATCCTATATTTAATTAGCATTGCCATTAGCCATGTTTGTGATTTGGCCCAATTGTACATGTTTATAAAATTTGGACCTTCACCACCTTCTTTTGATTGAGGTTCCATGGCCACTTCCTCTACTTTAAATAATATTTTTTAGTTTTCTTCTTTTGAAGATGACAATGTATTAGATGATGAATATTGGGAGCGGGGGAGAGGGGAAGGGGTGGTGTTGGTGTTAGAGTAATCATGCATTAGCTAATAATTAATTAATCTTTAATTGATTATTAGGATAATACATTTCATGCACTTAAGTTAAACTTAGGAGTGTTTTTTTTATGTTAACTAGAGTGAGCTATTATTAGATCGTTATTTCTCATCACATAGGATGATGACACTTGTCATGATCTAATCCCTTTATTATTTAGGGTTTCTCTTGTAAAGCACTCTCCCTCTTTGTATAATCTCTTGGAGATTCTTGAGGTTCATTTTGTAAGTTTTTTGTTGAGGATATAGCAAATCATTGTTTGTAGCTCTCTTGCGTGGAAGGTATTTTTACTCGTTGTTTGGTCCTACGTATCATGTTATTCACAATTCTAACATGGTATCAGAGCGTGGATTCAACGAACCCCTTCTTGATTTTTGAGGGTTTTCTTAACTAGGGTTACAAGAGAAAATTTATAATCTTCATTATTTTTTGCAATTTTTGGAGTTGGGAAAATTTTGGGTGCATTTTGGCATGAAAAAGACCTCACCATCGCATTCAGGAGGTTGAACATATAAATTTTGATATAAAATTTTCCTACTTTTGGTAACGAGAGTCTAGGAGTCAATTTTTTTACATTAAAGCTTGTACGGCCCCCTGTATGGATAAAAATATATACATATAGCAGGCAGTGTTATACATACTGCCTACTAGCTGTGACTGGCCAATGGTCATTAATTGCTTAGCGGCAACGGCTTAGTCGCTAATCCGCCAAGTGGTGGGGCTTCCCATTCACTACTTAGTCGATGACAAGGGGCCCCATATTTTATTATTTTTATTATTATAAAAAATTGACCCCCCCAAGGTCGCATGGGCGAGTAGCGCCCAACCCTTAGGGGCTAATTTTTTTTTTTTGCAAATTAAGCAAAATTGGGAAAATTATGTTAACTTTTCACTCGAGTATCGAAATCAAGAAAATGAGATATCGTCAAAAAGATTATTCCAAGAACTATCTAATGGTGCTATCTTTTTTCTTAGATTTTTTTGTTGTACATTCTATCACCTGCCAAAGTTAGATGTGTTGTTTTCAATCCCGAGCTCACAAATTTTCATGATTCCAATGACATTCGAAAGGTCTTTCAGAGCTCTTCATAGCTATCTATGAAATTTTTCCATATTTTTCTTCAAGCATATTTTATTCATTTTTTTTGTGTTTTCACATTCTAGTGAATTACTAGGACGTTTTAGCTCTTGGTAACTTTAAATTTGTGCAGGATGACTTATTTTAGGTTGTTCTACATGTATTTCCAATATCATGTCCTATTTGGGCATTTTGAGCATCTTTTACATGTAATTTCTCTTTTGTAGATGCATTGAGATAAAGTGTCATTCTAGTGTATTTTTTTGGGGATTTCACACATCTTGTTGTGCCTTTTGTACTCACACTATGTTATAAAGTGCCATGGGAGGGTTGTGAGTGCCTTTGTTTTTCCATCACACCTTTTTCAAGTGAGTTTTCCTTCCATGACAACGTCGAATCCCATGATTCTTACCTCATGTGTGTGTTCCTTCCTTGCACACCCTTTTTATTTGCATGTACTTTAAGTTGCATGTTTCGATGTTGTTAGTTCTCTTGCATGCACTTCTTGGTGACACAATTTCAGTGTACCTATCATGGCTCCCTTTTTTGCATTATGGGGGTTTTCTATTGTTGGTGCTAATGTTTCCTTGGTTTCACATTGGAGTGATCTACGTTTCTAGTTCTTCTTCTTATGTACTAGGAAAATGCATCGACTAGTTACCCAATTTTTTTGATGAGATGGAGCATATACCATATATGGACACTCTTGCATTCCTATTTTTGGAGGCGATATTTCATTTTCACTTGATTAGTGTTCTTTAGAATATTGGTACATGTGCCATTTGTATCTTCGTTTTCCATATGTTTACCTTTGTTTGTCATCCAATTCAAGTAGTGTTATTGGGGGTACTTATCTATATTCTTGTCTTCTTGATCTTGATCATTGTCTATTTTAGAGGAGGTTCTTCATTTCAGCACTATATCAATCATCATTTGATAGTTGTATACAAATTCTTCGTGCTTTGGTGATGTTCTTCATGTTTTTATTCTTTTTCGGACATTGTTTTGGAGGATTTTTAGTCCTTCATTTGCCTTTCTCTCTTTTGGGGAGGATTTTTTCCCATGAGGTTTTCTCCTTTTCTCCAATTGTAAGATATTTGATTGTTTGTACTTGCCTCATTAGGCCTTGTTTATCAAGACCCATCATGCATTCTTTGATTTTTATGCATTTGATTTTAGGGTTTTTAGCTACTCCCTAAGTTCATCTTAAGGAGGGTGTTTGAGTAATCATGCAATAGCTAACAATTAATTAATCTTTAATTGATTATTATGCTAATTCATTTCATGACTTAAGCTAAACTTAGGAGTACTTTTTTTTGTTAACTAGAGTGAGCTATTATTAGATCATGCTATCTCATCACATAGGATGATGACACTTGTAATGATCTAATCCCTTTATCATTTAGGTTTGCTCTTATAAAGCACTCTCCCTCTTTGTATTATCTCTTGGAGACTCTTGAGGTTCATTTTGTAAGTTTTTCTTATTGAGGATATAGCAAATCATTGTTTGTATCTCTCTTATGTGGAAGGTGTTTTGTTTGTTGTTTGATCTTTTGTCTTGTGTTATTCACAATTCTAACAGGTAGGGGGGAGAGAGGTGGGAATGGTAAGAGTGGGTACCTTATTCTTACACTAATTGAGCCATTAAATCTAGAATTTCCAATATTTGTAGGACACCACATCATGGAGCTATATTTATCAAGCTAATTTGATTACAACTTCAAAGACATTAAGTGACCTCTCATGGTAGACAATAGAAGACCTTTCCTTAGCACATGATTTTGGGAAATTGATAAATGTCAAAGGATATTTGATTAATATAAACGGTCTCACAATTTTTATTTATTTATCATGATCTATTTATACGATTCATTTATTTCAAATAATTTCTCTCAACCATTTATTGAGATATATTTTCTATGTATTGAATATATCTTTAAGGTGAAAAGTGTTAGAATTGTGAAAAACCCACAAAACCACGAGCCACAGGATCAAACAATGAACAAAGGCACCTTCCACGCAAGAGATCTGCAAGCAATATATGCAATATTCCTCAACAAGAAAAAACTATAGAAGAAAGAGACACTCAAAAAGATATGAAAGTTCTAGTTATAATTACAATAAGGGTTGAGTGCTTTATAGGAGCAAAACCCTAAATTGTTCTCACTTCAGTTAATAGAAAATCTCTTAGTTAACTGAATAAAGCAATCCTAAGTTTAGCTTAAGTGCATGAGAATAAATTAGACTAATAACCAATTAAAGATTAATTAATTAATAGCTAATGCATGATAACTCTAACACCCCCCCTTAAGATGAACTTAGGGAGTAGCTAAAAACCCTAAAAAGAATACATGATGGGTCCCAACAAACAAGACCTAATGAGGTACCCATGTACAAACAAAAGATCTCTCAAAATGAAGAAAAGCAAAAAAAACCTATGGGATAAAACTCCTCTCCAAAAGAGAGAAATACAAGTGAAAGACTGAAGAAGCCTC